>WEZZ01006290.1:6548-47008 GCA_013400585.1 Chloropsis cyanopogon
GGGAGCGCCGGCAGGGGGCGCCCGCCCCTCGCCCGCCGCCTCACGGGCTCGCCCGCGCCTCCCCGACTCGGTCCCGGCCCTGGGGACAGACGGGTCAGTGACAACCCAATTTTCTGTCCCCCAGGCCCTCCCTTGGGCCAGGAGGAAGCGGGCTGGGCTAATCTAACTCTGCAGGGAGTTTGACACCAGCCGTGCAGACCCTGGTGAAGGCTTCAGGCCGCACCAGCACGTGGGTTGCGCTGCTTGCCAGGCGTCCCTTGCTGACAAGGAGGATCGTGTTTCAAGGCTCAGATTAGGCTAGAAGATTAAATTGTGACAGCAGCTGCTACTCAAGGGAACAAGGAATAAAATCATTAATTAGGGGGACAAAGAAACAGGACACTCTAGTGTTAGGCTTGCATGCAGCCAGGTCAGAAAGGCACAGGCAGCCTAACGTGGGAGATGGAGGAAAACTCATCACAGCCCTCTGACCTCTGCAGCACCCTTAAACGTGAAAAGGAAACACTTCAAATTGTCTGTATCAGCATCCTGCAGGAACTCTCTGCCTCATGTTTGGAGGGCTTCCTGTCCAGGGTATGTCCAGTCACCACCAATCCTCCCTCCTCACACAAAATACCGGATCTAGAACTATAAACCTCTTAGGAAACCCAGCAAGGGGCTATGTTACGTGGCCCCACGTCACTCAGTTTCTGAAGTGAAGTGATACTCTCAGGTGAGTCCAAAAGCTGGGACTCCAAAAAAACCAACAACTATTAAAAGGATTAGCTACATCTTATCCTACAATAGATGAGAATGTGGAGGTTTGCCAAGGCAGATCAGCCAGTACAGCCAGCAAAATATGTGAAATGGGGTAAGCAGAATCTTACAAGTAACACTGAGGGGTGACCAGCTTACAGGTCACAGGATTGCACTCCCTGGACAAGACAATGGGTGGCACACATAGTTCAACAAACCTGGGACACTGTACCAGGAGTAGCTAGCTCTACACCTTCACATACTCAGGACCATTCCAGTCCAGGTCTTATTCAGTATCAAGTACAATATAACCATTGCCATCTACTTTTAAAATAGTTTATTTCTGGTCTTAAAATATACATCAGTTTGAAAATCTCAGAAAAAAACACATTAGTTACAGATTAACAGTCTGGAGTTGGGACACTGGAACTGGGATGGGCTCAAGGCCCCAGAGCCAATACTGCTGGAGGTGGGCAGGAGTGCAGAGGACACAATGCCCACAGGGCAAGAGAGGGCTCTGCTGCTTGAGGCCACCACTCCCCCTGAACCTCTGCCAGCAGCCTAATGCCACAAAGCACAAGTGTCTGGTGAGGTGCTGGGCATACCTTTGCCACCCCTCCACTTCACTGTTTTGCTTTTCAGTCTACCTTGACCAAAAGCAGAGCGAGGCCAGCTCTGTTCAGCATCATCAGCACCAGCTGCCAAAAGAGTTCTATCCACTGACCAGCATGCCAGGATTCAGGGGAGATGGGGCTGAGCCCTGGCAGGCAATGCCTCCCCCAGTGCAGGCCACCAGCAGCCTCAGAGCCAGAGCAGCTCACTTAGTGAGCAGCCAACCCCAGGTGACATCTGTGAGGCAGGACCTGGCAGCTGCTGCAGTTGCAAACTCCCAGCAGTGCTGCAGAAGAACAAAAGAAATACAGCAGTGGAGTGGCTGATGGCAGCAAACGCAAGGACACCCCCCTGCCCCTCCACAACTCGGACAGGGGAGATAAACACTCTGCAGGCTCAGAGGAGGCTCCCCCTCTCAGCCTGCCTGCACAGCGAAACACTGCAGTGAAACACTGAGTCCCACCTCCCCACCAGAGGGTGGCATCCAGCTCCACAACTGTTCCAGGTAGGAAACAAGGTGAGTGTGTAGGCAGCAGCTCTGCCCAGGGTACGTAAAACAACCTACACAGCTTCCCAGAGAGGCCTGCAGCTCCCCTTCACTGGCCCTGGAGCCTCCAGGCTCAAGCTGAAGCCCTGGCTGGCCCCAGCGACAAGCTGCAAGCCCTTTACAGAGACAGGTTTGGGGAGGGCAGCAGGCCCCCAGGACAGCTCGTGGCTGCAAATCTTGATGTAAGCATATGAGCAGATGCTCCCTCCTGGAGAGAAGGATGCTCTCCTCCAGCCCCATGAAGAGCCCGCGTGGTGTAGGGTGGGAGGACAACACAAACCCAACTCAAAAACCAGACAGCAGGCTGAGGGCAGGGTTTGAAGGGGGTATGGCGAAGGGAACTGGGCTGTTCTCTGCCCTGCATTCCCATGGAAGCCAAGGAACACCAGACGGACATGGGCACAGGACAAAATTAAAACAGGAGGCCTGGGCTTTGTAAGCCCTCAAAAAAATACCTACATCTACAGACCTCTCCCCTTCCCTCCCCCCCAACAAGACACTGAGCACACGAGACTGAGAAGAAAAGTCACACAATACCACACTACGCTAGGAGAAACACGCAGAGAGCCCTACCCAGGAAGGGAGACCCCAGCGAGGCACCAGAGCCTGGAGCCGCCCAGAGAAGGGGGCGTGCAAGGAGACCCTGGTGAAGGGCTGCTGCCGAGCCGTGAGGTAGTGCATCTGCAGGGAGCAGCTCCTCAGCATGCTGCCCTGGCATCCCTGCTGGCCCTGCACCAAGCCCTTCCCAGAAAAGCCCGGTAGCATCCTTCACGCCTTGTTTGCCTGGGGCAAGACCTTGTTCTTAAATCTGGAGGGGTTTCTGCAGGCTGGAGGCCAGGATCAGAGGGAAGCGCAGCTCTGATAGCTGAGACTCCTCAACACACCCTCAGCGCAGGCATCAGAGCAGCTGCCAACGGCTGTCTGTTTATGCAGGGTGGGGGAAAGAAAAAACAATACACCCCAAAACCAAAGGCTTGGAAAGAAGAAAGAAGCCCACCCAAGAGCAAAGCATCAGCACCGTTCAAACAAAACAACAGCACAGAGAGCAGGGGAAGAGGTGTGAGGGAGGAGACACACGAATACAAACCCCAGCGCCCAGCAGGCACTGCCTCCCCGAACCACCTCAGCAGGCAGCACCCGTGCCCCACAGCACCAGCCCCTGTGCATTGCCCCAGTGGGGACCAGGTGCTGAGCCCAGCCCTGGAGACGCACGACAGTGACCTGCAGAGGCAGATTCTGGAGACCCACCCAGTGGGCAGCTGGGGAAAACAAAACCCAGGAGGAAAATGAGACACCAGCAATCCCAGCACATCCCCACGGCACACAGCCATCTGCTGGGAGAATCCTCATGCCCCACTCACAGTCCCTGGGGCTCCCAGGCAACCAGACACCACCACACAAGCACTCTGCCCTGTTGGCACAAGTTAAAAGAGAGCAGAGCATCTGTGGGGAAATAACACAAGAGCACCCAGGGCCTCAGGTACCTGAGTGGGAAGGGGGATGAGAGCAAAAAGAGGCACAGGCACCAGGACAAGGGGTACCAAGAACTAGCTCTGGTTCAGGCACCAGTGTGAGGCTGTGAAGAGAGCTGCGAGTGTGTTGGGGCAGTGGGTGTGCTTCTGCACTGTGTGTGCTTGTACTGAGGGTCTGAGGCCCCGGGGAAGCGAGATCCCAGCTCTTCCAGGTAGCAAAAGAAGAGAATAAATATAAAATCTCAGAGCAGATTTCCCCTGGGAGGAGGGTACTAAGGGAGACTTCTCCCTCAGGTGGACTGACGGGGGCACCCCACAGCTCCACTAAGCGTGGCTGCTTTTGCTCTGCCTCAGCTGAGAAGGTTGCCCTGTTCCTGGGCTTGTGTCAGACTGTCTTTGCGATGTAAGTGGTGCACCCCCATCCTCTTGGGGCTGCGGTGCGGCCGACCGAAAGGAGGCTTGACCCTGCCTTCTCCACTTTCCTCTTGGACACCTCCTTGGCTGCTCTCCTTGCTTCCCTGGAGCAGCATTTCTCTCTCCTCGGCTGGGCTCTCAGGCAAGCCAAGGTCTACATAGTCCTTGTGCTTCTCTGGTGAGGGGCTTTCCGGCTCAGCAGTGCCTCCACCGCTTTCAAGCAACAGCTTCTGGGCTTCATCCTGGGAGAAATCTGTACCGTAATCTGAGGAGAAATGGCTCCTGCGGGCTCTGGACTCGGTGCTGTCTGTGTCCACGCTTGAGTCCCGGCTCACGGTCCAGCTGCAGCTCTGTGCAGACTCCTCACCATCCGAGTAAGCTGAAGCTGCCCTACCCAGCTCCTGCATGGAGCGGCTGAACCTCTTCTGGAGCTCGGGGGCCGTATCACGGCTGAAAGCCGTGCGGTTCATCAGCACTCGCTCCGAGGTGGGCGGTGCCTTATCCACAAACATCCGCTGCCAGTTAGCCAGCAGATCCTCCTCAGAGCTGGCAGAGCTGGCAAAGGCGCTCGGGATTTGGGGGGGGCTGCTGAACGGGCTGCTTTGGGAAGAGCCGTGAGCCCTGGCTGCTTTGGGGGACTGCTGACAGGAACAGCTGGAGGCTGAACGGTGCCCTTCTGAAGCAGGGCTGCTGGGGAGTGTCCGGTGCCTGTCACAGCTCTCATCTTCGCTCTGTACCAGGCTGAGGGAGATGGCCTGGCGCGTAGCATACGTACAGTTGGGCAGGGGGCTGTTCTTTGGGATCCTTACCTTGTCCTCAGAGAACTCAATCACTTTGCGCCCTGGGTACATAGGATGGGGAGGTGAGGGAGTAGGGTATGGGCTCAGCTTCTCAAAGGCAGGCACCTCCTCAGGCACACTTTCCACACTACTCTGTGGCTTGCAGCTGCCATTTTGCTGTTTCCCCGCATCTCCTCCCTCCTTCCCCATCTGCCCCGCACTGTTGCAGGCATCAGGAAGGGCTCCGCTCATGTCCACGTGCACAAAGACATCCTCAGCCATGGGACAGCTGCCACTGCTAGACTTGGCTGAATTCAAAACCAGAGATTCTGGTTTCTCCAAGACTCTGGCGATGACTGAGGTGGGCACAACATCAGATGGAGCCAAGGTGTGGGCTGCCTCTTGGCCAGGGCCTGCAGACTCCTGTGTGCTGTGCAAATGCTTATTCACCATGTCCTGCAGCTCATAGGGAAGCTAGGGAGAAGGAAAAGGACATTAGAAGGGGGCTGCCATGCAAGCCATTTAGTTTCATATAATCTGCCTTTTCCAACCAACCTACATGTGTATTTTGTAGTCATTATCTTGACCCTAACATTCACCTACCTTGCCTTCAGAAGGGTATCTTTTTTCAAAGCAAACCTGCCCAATAAGTGACTAACAAGGCTCTCTAGCTGCCACAGCAGTCACACTTCTAGGCCATGGTTCACAGACCCCATGTGGCAAAGTGAACAGGTACAGACAGCACATGAGCCCAGTCCCACATGCCTGTGAGCACAGAGATAAGGCCCAGCCAGCACATGCTAGGAAGGGGTCTATTGATCTGTGGAAAATCAGCTGGTGGTTGCACTGAAGTGACTCTACAGCCCCCAGTGCTGAGATCCACAGCGCTCCCTGAATGCATAATTGCAGCCATGCTACCTTGGCAGCCTGCCTGCAGACCAGGATCGATGCCTTCCTGTGTTCTACCAACTCCAACACGTCACCCTGCTTCCTCACGCTCTCCAGTTCAGAGAGACAAACACAGGGCTTACTACCAAACTTGTTGGACTGGGGTCTCACCAGGGGAAAAGCAGCACCCCTCGTTCTGCAAATGGGCACTACTGCTCTCCCATCACCCTGCCAAGTTGCCCTCACCTGGCTCACCACAGGCAAGTGAAGCATGAAGTGGAGAGCAGAGGTCCCCAAGCCACCCAGTGGCACAGCGAGGTCTGTCCCATCACAACCAGAAGGAAACTGCACCCACATCTGGGCATGCAGGGCACACTGCATAACAACAGCTGGCTGTGAGGCAGGCTGTCTGCACAGCTGCTCAGCACCAAATCCCCTCCAGTGGCAGCCATGTGGAACACAGCGCTCTGGGGGACAGAATTCAAAGCTCCAGAGAGGGGGGACAGCTGAGAGAGAGGTCAAGGTTACCCCAGCAGTAACTGATACACTGACCTCAATAGTGCTAATTTGAGACACAATGGGGGAGGGTGACATAGTGGTCACCTGCTAAGTTAAAAAAGACAAGCATGTCGTTTTCTGAGAGGAACACAAGAAGGGACAGAGACTGGAGCTATGGCAAGGAGAGCTGGGCTAAGGGCTTGGACGATACTTTCAACCAAAGAACTGATGCTACTAATGTGAAAGGAGATGAGAGCAGGATGAGCTGAACTGCCCCCACCCTCATCCCTCCCCACAAGGGGGAGTGAGTTGGTACCAGCTTCTCCTGCTCAGAAGGCCTAGAAAACCCTGAATGGCGCCTCACACATTTCTCCTCAGAGGAATAACTGACATCAGACTACTGCTGCTTCTTATGAGGCAGTATGGCCCTTCCATGTGGCCAGGTGAGGAAGAAAAAAGGATGGAGCAGAGTAAGAGAGAGGTCTGTCTTCCTGCCAGCTACCAGCATGCACCCAGCAGACTATCAAGTTCAAGGTTATTGTGCTTTTTATATCAGCTCCTGGCTGAACTGTGAAATGGAGCTGTCATGAAAGAGGAGCTGGCAGAAGCTCTGTGCTGCCTTCTCAGTGGGAGTGGGAACAGGAACCTCCCCCCACCTCTGAGACTGAAGGATGAGAGGCCAGCAGCCCTGCGGAGAAAACTGGAGAAAGCAAAATGCAGTCAAAGCCCATGAGCCCTTCTTCCCCACCTCAGCAGGATTACTACTCACATCAGCAAACTTGTGGTTCCTGAAGTGAGACTTGTTACACTTGAGCAGCTGTACTGCAAGGTTACAGTCCTGTCGATAGCGTTCCTGCAAGAGAGGGCACAGGTGTGCAACACTGTCGGACTCGCCCCAACTCTTACCCAAAAAGGCGCCACCTGAGCAGATACTGCTCGAACAGAAGCCGGAAGAGGCATCTGATTAATTACTGAGGAGGGCACTGCCATTCCCTCGTCTCCACACTTTCCTATATTTTCTTACAACTCAGCCAAGGTGCTCCTTTCAACTCCAGTCCTTGTTCCCAGCATATCCTCTGTCAGTGCATCAAGCCCCTCTCCCTCTGGGGATTTTAACCATCCCCAAAAATCCCACCTTTTCTCCCCCATCCCACAGCTCAGCTATACCTGATAATGCAGACAGACTGGAGGAAATTGAGAGCAGTTAATAGAGTCAAGCACTGGATCCAGGAACTTCTATATTAATGGTGTAGAAAAGGCATCAGCTCCCTCCCAGCTCTGGAGTGAATGACCCCTCCTTAGGTACAGCCCAGACTTTAATCAAACCCTAAGCTTAAAAGAGCAAATACATCAAACTTGAAGATCTGTTCTTCCCTGTTCAACCCCTCAGATCCTCTTCCGTTTGTCTGTCCTTGCTATCATGTACAGCTCCTGCACTTCCATACACACTGGAGTCATTCATGTGCTCTTTTACACTAATGACTTTGACCAAAAGGAGAAGCCCACACCTCACACACTTTCACAGCCATTTGCAGACTGACACTTACGTTGAGTTCCTCCAGCTTATTGATGGTGGTTTTGGCATCAAGCAATTTATTAGTGAGCTCTACAATCTCCCAGTCCAGCGTCTTGCGGTCCATTTCTGCCTTTTTAATCTGGGATGCAAGAACACCAGGTTTAAAATTCCCTAGCACAGAACCTGGCTTTACCACCCACCTCAGCCCAAGCATAGCACAATGACACGTTCAGCTGGGATACAAAAAACTTCCAGACACACAGACAGACAAGGGAGACAACCCTCTTCAAAGGAATATGATTCCAGAAGCCAAATGGGACCAGCTTCTCTGCTAGCTACAGAGACAACAGGTAGAGGCTGAGTCTCCTTAATGAAGTATCCCTTCTTGCAGCACCAGCATGTTTCCTCTCTGCCCCTGCTTCCCATGGTGCCTCACAAAAAGCTAGTGGTTTTGAGTGATCAATCCCAACCTGCCACTGATAGCAAAGACCTCTGAGATTGTGATACCTAGCCCTCCTTCCTGGGGAAACAAACAATAATACTGCCTGAAAAGATCCAGCAGTCAATACCGAATGGACAAAAGGGGGAAAGCACCATCTTGAAAGAGTTTAAGCCTCACTCTACTAAGTAAAAGCACCCGTCACTTCACTTGAAGTTCAGCTAATGTCCTCCCTAAAGCAGGCAACCTTGCCTCTTCAGACCCCCTAATAGTTCAGGTACAGGGCTGGCAGAGAGACAGCTGTAACAGCAAAGAGGGACAACAGCTCAGAACAACCAAGCTGTCACTGTCTCAAGAAGTTCTTCCGACCTGCCCCAGGGTGTTGTGAGGCTGTCACCAGCAGGGCCAGCTGTGCATCACAGGTACAGCACAGCAACAGGCAAAGGGATAGGGGAGCCAGTACTTCCCCAGTACGCAGTCTCTTCAGGCACCAGCACAATGAATAATTGGCAGTGAATATTAACCCAAGAAATTCAAGCTCTAGAACCAAAGAAATCTCATCCTGGGCTACACAGAGGCAATCAGCACCTCAGCTATTTGACTTGCCTACTCACAACTAAGGAGAAGGAAAGGGAGCAAACAAGGCTCACAGCCATCCACACCTTACGCAGTGCTGCAGCTTATGGGCACCACTTCCCAACATGTCATGCTCCAGCTGGCTCAGAGTCAAACACTCTTAAGATGGAGCCCTGCAAGCTAGGACCTGCTGCATCTGCGGGCAGCTGCTGGATACCAGGTGAGCCTTTGGCTGGACGAGGGCTGGGGCCCCTACATCTGAGATGGTGTATGTGGGATTGACAATGAGACCAACAGGCTGAGACACGTAAAGAGGAAAAAGGAAAAAACACACAAACGAAAAGACGCAACTGCAAAAATCCAGCTTTGGCTGAGAGAGGCCTGAGAGGTGAGTGCGCCCAGAGTGTGCCAGCGGCAGCGTGGGGAGGAGAAAGAGAAAGAGAGGGGGAGGGAGAGAAAAGAAACAGCCATGAGTGTTATGAATGCACACAACAGACATACACGCACATCGGCTCTGCTCTGACTGCCCCTGTCCTCCCAGGATGACCACCCCAAGACTAGCTGACACATCCCTGGCATTTTGAGAGGGACTGAAGCAACACGACGGAATACCATGCAATTATGTTGTGAGGAACCAAAGCTCTCATGCATGACCAAGTATGGGCTCAGTAAACCAAGAAAACCACTCATGACACCAGCCAGAATGGGGAGTAGATGGTCATGGCCAGAATCTCACCCCGCACCCACTGCCACATCTGCTGGGTAAAGACAGGGCCCCTTCCCCCAGCTGTTCCTAACACACACTGGTCTCTTCCACCTCATCTCTCTAGTGACTTAATAGGGCACTCACCAGGGCATGCAGCTTCTCCTCCAGGTCTTGGTTGGTTCTCTGGGAAGCAGTGTAGCTATTCTGCAACCTACAGAAACAAGATTGTGTGCTTGGGAATGGATGTCAGGCACCTACTCAAGTTCCCTTCATAGGTGCCAAGAAAACCACCAATTCTGGAACTCAGAAAGACGGCTACTAAGACAACCAGGCATATTAACTATGCCTCACCTCTGACACCTGATGGCTTTCAGACCCCAAGTTACTGGAGGCAAGATGAGGCTGGTGGGGCGAAAGGATCCTGCAGGAGGGGATGTAGATGACTTTGGAGGACTCCTCTGAGCTATGTCACATCTAAGCACATGACCAGTGACTGGCACTGATTTTTAACTGAGGTACTTTTCAGCTAAAGCAATGATGTATTTTCTTGAAGCCACCAGTGGCTTTCTTTGCACACATGCTTACATCCAACAGATGAGGAATTCCCTGTCATCAGCCTTTCATGCTGGCAGCATTCCTACACTGTACCTGGGAAGAAATAATGGCTGCAGAGCCTTTATCTCTCCTAGAGTCTGGAGGTGCACCTTTTCAAGGATGCGGCACACCTTTGATTTGCACAACAGGGCACAGCCTGCTCTCGCCAGCTGAGGGAGTCTTTGGTGTGAGGGATCTTTCCAACTCTACCCCTCTCATTTTCTTTGTCATACCTACGGAATTTGTCCTTGAACTTCTCCAGCTCCTCACGGTTCTGGCCCAGTTCCATCTCCAGGTAGTCCTGACCTGACTCCAGTTCCCTCTCCATTGCTTCCATTTTGTTAGTCACGTATGTCAGCCGTCGACGAAGCTCCTCATTCTCGTGCTGCAGAAGCCTGGAGCAGGAACCAGGAACGAGGTACCACTGAATGCACAAGGAGTACTCCACACCAGCACCCTCACCCCGCTGCCCTGCACTAGGGCCCAAGAGCCCTCACAGGGGCCCCAGGGAGTCAGGAACTGAACGCTCAGGAGACTCCAACACATGAAGCAAGAGGTACGTCTCTGTCAGGACAGACATTCTTGGAGCAGGGGCAAAGAAGCACATGCCAGCTGGCCAGCCAGGGCTCCCAGCTCCCTCTCGGGTTACAGTGCTTGCATAAAGACAGATGAGCTGCACAGCTCCAGTGTCCCTCACTGATGAATGAAAACCAATCAATAATTTATCCCAGTCCAGGCTAGAAGAATAGAAGGGAAAAATCCTCTCTCCACCTCCATTAAACACTTCATCTACTTTCTTCCACCCCCACCAACTCCTCTGCCTGCACCTGCACTGGGGGTCCATGTTCCCTCCTCCTCCAGCAGGAGGGACATGCAAGGCACAGGTTGGCAAGGCACAGACCAAAGCTCTGCCCACACGGCCCCAACAAGATTGAAGATCTGAGAGGAGCCTGCAGGGCCAGTCAGCTTCACTGTGCAGGTGGCACAGGCAGGATGTGAGGAATCAGCACCCACACAGTTGCAGTATGACAGGCATAAAGGGGGGAGCAGGACACTTACTTCATCCTTTCTGCATCCGTCAAGGGTTCCTGCACAGGGAAGAAAACAGCTGTGAGATTCTTTTAGAAGAGGAGCTGGTCTCTCACACTGTCCTGAAAGGCAGTCTTGGTTGCTAGACCCTAGCTGCGACTCTCCTCGCCTGCTCTGACAGTTCATACTAGGCAAGCTTAGAACTAGAAGGATTTGTACAGACTGTTCAGCTGTCTGATACCAAAACACACTGTGTGTTCTGGTTCAGGGTGGAAGATCTGGACTAGAAACCACCACACAAGTTGGGTAACTTTACCTCCCATGGTGCAATCTCGGCATCGCTTGTAACATCACCACCTTAGCAGGTCTTTCAGCTTCCTCCACATCCACAGCTGGTGGGCAGCAGGAATCTCACAGGCCAGCATACACAGGATTCACTTGTCACCACAGCAATCACTTGTGGGGCCCCTGAAGCCCCACAAAAATCATGAGCGAGAGTCATTTGGGAGCTGAAAAATGCAGCTACCAATTACAGCACCCAGATTGTGCTGCAAAAAAGGTTTCTTTCTGCAGACCTGAAACCAGCCACTGTAACTACTCTAGGATAGCAGAAGAAACACTAAAGGTCAGGAAAGCATGTAAAGGAAAATGTTATGGGCAAGATCCCCAGAGATAGCTGGAGCAGGGCCCTGCAGAACAAGGAGACAGAGAGCAGTGACAGGGGCACACAGCTCAGCTGTTCTGAACTCTCTGTGCTAACCCATGAGATGGCTGCTGCCTGCCAGGATGGCTGGGAGATATTTAATTAGCACCAGAAGCAACTCTTTTTTCGTGGAAGTCCAAGACTCTGACTGTTCTCACAAAGTCCAAACTGCCCATGGATTATTTTTGGTGCTTGATACCAAGAGCACTTCACAAACCCAAATGCAGCCACACTTCAGATGTTCTATGAAGTGTGACAGTCAGCTCTGGGCTGAGAGACCATGTCAGCCAAGGACGAGGCTGTTGAGCTGCTAAAAATTCCATAAGGTACACCATCCCTGTTCTGGCCTTAAAACATCATGGGGCTGCTCTCTTCATTAATTCACACTTTAAAAGAATGGTCTTTAACACCTGCACACACCCTCCTGTTCCTACGGACAAAGCATCAATCCATTCTTTTCTTACCTCCTGACTCCACATAGCAATCAGTTAATTCACACAGAATTATCCAGCAACTGCCTCCCCTGCCCCACAAACAGCAGATGATAGCGACAAGGCAAAGGGGATAACGTGATTCTTATTAATACAAGGTAATGGCATTGCCTCAAAGCAGGCTAGAGAAAAGAGGAGAAAGCTTAAAGGACCTGAAACAGCCATCATACAAAGACCCAGTACCCTGAGGCAGCCAGGCACAGGGGACACACAAAGCACTAGGAACATCCCAGCACCTCCTGACAACAGAGCTGCCTGCCTCTGGCACACACCTACTATAAGCAGCCTGAAGGGCCTCCAACCAGCAAAAACCTGGGGAGTCTGGAGCGGGGAGAATAGCACCAGTTTCTACCTTCCTTAACTCCTGGGGCCAAAGGGAAGCTGGTTACTTCCAGGAGGATATACCCAATCTGTAGCACAGCCCTTAGTGGCACCCACAAGAGAGCAACTTCTTGTGAGTAAGCACGCACAACGTGAGGTCTGGGGGCCTGCTCTCACTCTCTGCCCTGGCATTACAGACTGCATGAGATCCAGGTAGGGGTTTGGCCTTTCTGAGAGCCCTGCCTGCAAGTCAGTGACCCTGGCACCTACCTTGTTTAGTGCCAGGTTGAAGGAAGGGGAGGATCTAGATGGGGTAGGCCCCTCTTCCCGACTCCAGCATGTTGGAGCGGAGCAGGATCCTTTCTCTGGGTAGTTCGGCTCCACTGCACGCTTCTGCCCAAGCTTAGCACACTGATGGTGTGGCTGTAATAGCTGTGAACAGGGACTGCTTTCATCCCTTCTGCCCTCTGCACTGCTTTTCCATGAAGACAGTGAATGCTGCTGCCCAGAGGATGTCCCTGCCAGCCCCAGGTCTGCCAGCTGCTGCAGCTCATACTGACACAGATCTACTACCCTTCTCTCCAAGGAAAGGAGTTTTCCCTTACTGTCCTTCCTCCCAAGGACAGGTTTCTTTCTTAGTCTGGAAACTCTCTCAGCTTCCTCAGCATACTTTCTCTGGCTCGAAGCCATTCCCAGACCCTCACTTTTCTTGTCTGCTTTTCTTCTGCTTGGGCAGGGGGATCTTTCAGTAGCATGCTTGGTTTTGACCCCTTTTAGGCGACCTTCCCCTTGGCCTTCTGGCACTGAGCTTCTGGGGAAAAGAGGAGAGTTCTGGTCTTGTCCTGCTCCTCTGGTCTCTCCCAGTGAGCGCAAGCGGTTGGGACTCAGCACCCGCTGAGTAATCTCATCCAGGAATTTGGAGAACTGCAGCTTTTCCTCTCTGATCTTCTCCCTGTGCTTGACAGAGTCAGTGGCCCTGCTGCTGCTTTGCTCCAGGGAGCGCTTCTCCCTAGGGCTGAGGCAGAGCTGAGGATCGCTGTATTTGCGTGAGCCACGACCATGGCAAAGTGTCTCTACTGAGTGGGACTTGCATAAGCTCTCAGGGCATGAGCCAGTCATGTTGGTCTGCTTCAGGATCCCTTTGAGAGGCAGGTGTGTAGAGGAGACACGAAACTTCCTTGGTGTCAGGACTTCAGGAGGCTCTTTAAATATAAGTGAGCGTTCCAGGCTTCTGCTCTTGAAAGAGCAAGCAGGATGGTGTCTTTCATCTCCAGACACCAGAACTGTCTCCATGCTACGGCTCACAAATTTGCTGCGGTGCCCACGACTGCGGTTTGGGCACCGCTTCCCACTTCGCTGCCCCATCTTCCCACCACGCTGAAGTGCTGGAGAGACAGTCTGGCTCTTGATGTTCAACTCTGCTCTGCACCCTGCCACTTCTTTCTCACTGCTGGATTCCAGGGACCACGATGAGGAGAAGTTCAGGTTGCAAACCTCAAACCCCTCTGCCTGCTCGAGCTGGCCTGCCTCAGTGTAACTAAACCCTATTTGCTGGTGCAATGGTGTTAAGCCCTTTGTCACCCGGCAAGTTGTTACCTGACTCTGCTCAGCCAAGATCACTCCATCCTGGTCGTCACGAATGATGGGCACCTCATGTCGGATTTCGCGATGCTGCGGGGGCGCCTTGCGGTAAGGCTTCTTTGACGGGGCCGTGCTCGACATCCTCCCACCTGCGTGGCTCCGAAAGCGGGTTACCTACCAACAGCAGAAAGTGCACAGAACAGAGAGTCACGGCTGCTCCATCGAGCCCTAGTAGTGACCCAGCAGGAATGTGGCTCCCCTGGAGTCCCAGAGCAGGTCCCCATGCAGAGTGCTAATAGAGCAGGTAAAGGATGTAGCCACGAGCCTTGAGCAGCAGCTGCAGGAGAGGGAGCAAAGTAAGAGGTAGCTGTGTCCTTCTCCCAGCTAATAAGAGCAGAGGGTTGGCACATCCTCTCCCCCCTCTACACACGCTCACTCACGTAGTTGTGTGTGTCCGGATTATATATAGCAAATGAGAACAGACCTCACAGCAGCATATTGATTAGGCTCTTTAGGAAAGGCCTTTTTCAATATGGAAACTGCAAGCCTTACAGGCAGCAGTGACAGCTGGAGCAGGAGTTATTGATCATGTCCTGTCACTGTCAGCAGGGACTATGTGGGAGGAGACTTCAGCCGTTAAAGAGCCCAGAATTTTTTGGCTTACACTGGGACCCCAGTGCAGCAGACCACAGGAGATTTGTCAGAAGGAGAACTGACTACTCTGGCAGAAAAGGCAAAGACACTCCCCAAGTCACAGCTGGCATCAAATTAGGGAGTAATGGTTTTGACCCCTTGGTACTAAAGGCCAGATTTTGCAACACAATCACAGAACGGTTTGGGTTGGAAGGGACCTTAAAGATCATCTCATTCCAAGCCCCCTGCCATGGGCAGGGACACCTTCCATTAGACCAGGTTGCTCAGAGCCCCATCCAGCCTGGCCTTGAACCTCCAAGATGATGAGTTCCCAATCTCTCCGGGCAACCTGTTCCAGTGCCTCACCACCCCTGGAGTGAATAAGTGCACAGTATGTAGACATGCAGCTGTACCACAAGTGGAAAGACTTGTCCCTTCACCCTAGCTATGCTGGGATTCTTCCTGCTGCAGGAGCAGTACAAGAGCAAAAAATAGGGTAGAAGAAAAGCAGCTGTCTTGTGTATATGGAAGAAACACCTTCCTTTCCATCTTCTAGGTCTGCAGTTGAGGGCAGGAAGACTTCGCCACAAGCAGCCAGCATCTCAACCACCCTGTTATACACGAGACAAGAAGTCTCAGAGCTATCAAGCAGGGACTGCAGAGCCCAACACCAGACTTTCCTCAGTGACAACTTATGCATCATTCATAGTTGTCCTATATTTGGAGTAAGTGCCCAATTTTCATTCCCCTTGCAGGACCCTTACACTCAGCAACCCTAGCATCTCTGCAATCCTCAGCACCTGACCTGCAGCCCTTCAAAGTGCAGGACCTGTGTCCACCCAGTTCACACTCTCTCTCCACTTCTACAAGCAGGGCCACACAACTGCCTTTCACATAGCTGCAGTCAATGGCTACCAGTAGACTTCACTTGCTTTGTGTGTTGGATCGTGGCATTTTACATGGTAAGAGTCTAAATGGAGCCTTGGGAATTCTTTCCAATTCTTACCTAGCTGCCTCTTTTGACACCCAGACTGAGTCCCCTGAGAGGAAGGCAAGTGGGAGGTGTCTGCACCAAGCACAGAGCAGTCCCAAGCCATAACAGGCTTTACACTTCACAGGTACATTTCCAAACCGTCCTTCACTCTGCTATAAACACAAGCTCACAAAAGTTTCTCACACCTTTCCACAAACACAAACAACTTCCTAGAACTAACCTGTCAATCTCTCCCATCAGAATGCTGGGAACTTCCCCTTGCTGCAGTCATTCCCTCAAAGTCCCTTCTCCTAAAAAGACTCAAGTAGATGCAGAGGTCTCTAATATTTTAGAAAAATTACATCCATAATACTGAATTCACATTTCACTGCATCCCTAAGCAAAACAGATAGGCCTGATTTTGCTGGGAAGACATTTCTCTTTTTTCAAAGAGAAAGGCTGAAAACCTGACCAGAAGAAGGTTTGTAAATGGCCCACTATCAAACAGGTGGTCTAGGGGACTCTTCTCTCAATTTCTGCCAGGCTGAGGACAGGAGATGTGCATGAAGATATGCCCAGCTGGAATCACAGTCATTTCTCTAGTTCGTAAGGACATGAGCACTTACCAACCTGGGCTCAAATTCAAAGCCTCATGAAGCCAGGACACTTACTCAGATGAGCTGAAGAAGAGAAACAAATAGCTTAGCATCCACCAAAACAGCCAGCTTGAAATCTCATCCCATAAATATGTAAGGCACAGGGAATTTTTATAGCCAAGGACAACTGGGATGGCCACCTCATTCCAGGTACCTGACTCAACCCACATCAGATCTTCTGAAAGTAAAGAAAATGAACTTAGAAATACCTGGCCACATAGCCCAGCAAGAGCCAGAAAGGCACATGGCAAAGAAATGTTCAGGGCACTCAGTCAACTGTAATCACATAAACTCAAAATTCATGAAGCAACGGCTTCAAAGCAACGTTGGCTCCAGAAAGGACTAAACTAACCTCCTTTAGAATGGGACCCTCCTAGCTAATCTTCCCTCCCACTGCAGAGGGATGCTAACTGTGGAGCCTTCAGTACAGAAGTTTGGTGATGCTAACAATTATCTCACTCATCCTTTTAAGTCAGTGCTTTTCACCCACAAATGAGCTGGCAATTATCAGGCTTTTGTTTGAGCCAAAACATTTGTGCCTAGAGCTATGATAACCCACAGCTCCACAACAGAGGAAGGCAAGCTACACTCTGACTGCCATCATGCAGCATATCATACTCTACCTTGCTGTTAATGGGCTTCTGTAAAATATCCAGCCAACCAGAGATACAAAACAGGTTCAGAAACAACCTTCCTCTCTGGTAAAAGCCTCGAGTGTTTAACTGGTTTTGTCTGGGATAGAGTTAATTTTCTTCCTAGTAGCTAGTATGTGCTGTACTTTGGATTTCGGATGAGAACAATGTTGATAACACACTGAAGTTTTAGATGTTGTTAAGCAGTGTTAATATTAAGGCAAAGATTCTTCAGCTTCTCACCCTATCAGTAGGCTGAGGGGCACAAGAAGCTGAGAGGGGACATGGCCAGGACAGCTGACCCCCGCTGTCCAAGGGGATGTTCCACAGCATAGGGTATCATGGTCAGTACACAAACTAGGGGGAAAGCTGCCAGGGGCCACTGCTCAGGAACTGGCTGGGCATTGGCCAGCAGGTGATGAGCAATTACACTCTGCATCCCTTGCTTTGTATATTCTACTTATTTTACTATGATCCCTTCCTTTTCTGTCCCATTTAACTGTCAGTATCTCAACCAACAAAATTTTACTTCTTTCCCAAATCTCTCCCCATTCCACTGAGGGGTGAAAAGTGAGCCAACAGCTGTGTGATGCTCAGCTGCCAGCGGAAATCAAACCACAGCAGGTACCCATCACAACCAGAAGAGAATTGGGTTAGTCAGCTGTAAGAGAGCAGCTTTGCGGCCATCACTCTGCCACTGGCACGAGAGACTCCAGTAAAGCCTTCCTTTCCCTGAAGCACTATTGCTGCTGTGCTACTTTTTCCATGTCACTGGCATGAAGCCCTGGGAGGTGGGACAGGAGGCAGGGTGTGGAGCAGTTATTCACACGCAGGGAGAGTCAGCTTGAAGGTGAAAGGAACAAGCAGGCAACCAGGACCGTGCAAAATCAGGTTTTGCCAAAACAACCTGAAGAGGTGCCCCAGTGCTGGCCCTGCCCCAACAAGCTGTCTGGCTACTTTCCTTGCTACAATGCTGGAGTCGGGTCTCAACTGGCACATGGGGAAACAGCCTCACAACAGTGGAACTGCTCTGTGGGGCGAACTGAAAAGTATGACGGGAGAGAGAGAGAGGGAGAACATGCACCTCCAGGAAGGATCAGACCAGCATAGTTTGAATCTGCTTTCCCTCCACTCCCATCAGGAGCTGGTTCAGCATCAAGGCATAACCACCAGCCACATGGCAGACAGACAGAGGCTTCCAGGAACAGCTGCACCCATGGATCCACGCATGTTTCCACTGCAGCTGTGCTCAGAATGAACATGCCAAAGGCCTCCCTGTCTCTCAGCACACTGTTCCTCAGGCTCAAACAGAACTCTCCTGCTTCCTACCCTAGAGGCAGCAACCATGCTACCTGCCACCTCATCCCCACTTACCTGGAAAAGATACCAGGATTTGAAATCTACCCTCATGATCTGAGAATTTCCATAGATACTTAAAAACTCACAGGGCTGCCAGGCAACTTTCCCTCAAACAAGGACTTACAGATCCAAAGTGACGACGTGTCCGAACATTTCTGGTCGTTTGTCTCCGAATCAGCTTTCTCCTGTCAGTATTCAGCAGCATCTGGCCAACAGCTCCTGAAACATGAGAAAGGAAACTTGGTGTCAGTCACCTATCAGCACAAAGCATGGAAACAACCAGGCATGCTCAGAGCAACCCACAGCCAGGTGCCAGGGCAGAAGTCAACAGCAAACTCTGCACCATCAGACTCCTATCTAATGCCAGGTAAAATGCCTCCACTGGAAAGCTCCACGTCGTCACCGCAGCCCAGCGAGCTCAGGTCTTTTAACTATCTCTCCACCGAGCAGGATGCCTATGCAGACCAGCAACTGACCTCAGAAAGGCAGCTGGTTTTGTACACAGCTCCAGGGGCCCCTGCTTCCCCACCTGCATTCCTGCCCACCATCAAGAATCCAGTCGCTGTCATTCTGCTCCAACCACTCTGCCACACCAACCTAATTTTGTTTTGCAGACATCCCTGCAGTGAACAGCACAGCAAAGGCCTCTTCATCTGCAACACCTGAGCATCTCTTGCTACCACAGAGTGAGAATCCCGAGGTGGCTCAATTCACCACACCTCTGTTCAGACAGGAGCAGATACTCTCTGCAGAACAGAAGGACCTTGTGCTCCAAAGCAGAAATGGATATAGGTAATATCCAGAAATAGAAGAAGGCACTAATTCTGCTCATCACAGTATTCACAAGCCTCTCTCTAAAGGAGCTTGCTGTCAAGTCCACATTAAGACTACCCTGCAGAAGCTCAATTTTAGCCTGGAGCTACAGCAGGAGGCAGCTCTTCAGCTATTTTAATTAGCACTGTAATACAGGAGGAAATTTAAACTCCTAGTTCCTTTTATCCATCCTTTCAACCTCTCATCAGTAATATTCCTTAACATTTAGAGTCCTCTTTCTACCAGTCACCTGCAGTAGCTCCAATTCTATTGTCTTCCAGCTATTACCCACTGTTGTTCCAGTATGATGTCTAAGCTCACTGACAATTACAGCTTCACTCGAATGGCTTACTAAGGGCACGAGGCTAACACTGACAACACACACACAAACACTTTCTTCACAGGGACACCATGTCCTGGTTACAGCTGGGACAAAGTTAATTTTCTTCCTGGTAGCTGGTACAGTGATGTGGTTTGGATTTGGGATGAGAATGATGCTGGTAACACACTGATGGTTTAGCTGTTACTATGCAGTGCTTACTCTAACTCAAGGAATTTTCAGTTCCTTGTGCCAGTGACAAGGTGCATGAGAAGCTGGGAGGAAGCACAGTCAGGACAGCTGACCAAACTCGGAGGGAACACAGTCAAGGCAGGTGACTCAAACCAAGCAAAGGAATATTCCATACTTAATGGCATCATGCTCAGTACGTAAACTGAGGGGAGTTGCTGGGAAGGGCCAACTGCTGCTTGGGAAGAGGCTGGGCGTTGGTCAGCGGGTGGTGACCGATTGCATTGTGCATCACTGGTTTTTCTTGGGTTTTATTCCTCTCTCCCTCTCTCCATTACAATTGTTATTACATTTTACTTTATTTCAATTATGAGACTGTCTAATCCAACCCACAAGTTTTACTTTTTTCCAGTTGTCCTCCCCATCCCTCTGGGAGCAGAGGGGAGAGTGACCAAGTGCCTGAGTGGTAGTTGGTTGCCAGCTGGGATTAACCACAACACAGTGACAGAGTGCAGCTGCACAAGCAGCACACAAGCTTGACTCGAGCTGGTTTTACCAGAGAGCACCCCTCAGTGTAAAATCCACTTGCAGGGTAGCTCTGTTCTCTGTGTGATCTGAGAAAAGCAAAACCTTTACCACACACCACAAACAGATGTCATCTCACACCGAATTGCTTAAGACAGTTCTGTGGGCCCTGTACAGAATAAACAGCGACTTGGCATGCATACAAAACCACACCACCACCCATGAGCATTGCTTTATCTCCAGTAACAAGAAAGAGGTCCCTAGCAGAGAGAGGAAGGCTCAAACAGGAATGCTTTGGACAGAAAGGGAAAGAACGAGAGAAATAAAAAGGCAACATTTGTAGGCACCTAGTGTCTTCCTCATATTTGGCAAGTCCCTTGAGGCCTGAGGTAGCCAACACTTTGGCTCTAAGATGCACACAACTTCCGTCTGCTTGTAGCTGCAGCAGCTGAACATTCCCTGCAAAGAGGCAGAGGACATGCAGGCTTTTCCTCATCATCACCTTCTCTTGTGTTGCCTTTTCTGACCTTATACAACAGCCTTCTTACCAGTGCTGAGGGTCAGCAGTGTCCCTTCCGCAAGAGAAACACAGTGATTATGATGCAGATAAAGTTTCTCATTTCAGGTACTGTATCACCTTCCCAGCTTTTTCCTCTTAACAGCAGCATTTCTTTAGCACTGCTTTTTATTCAGAAAGATAAACCTGTATTAATGAAAAAATACATTCCCCAACACAACCACAGTCACATGTTTCTAATGCAACACTAAGGAAAGATTTTTTTGTGGCTATCAGAGTCAGCATACTCCAAAAACTTGCAGGTACAATACCCACAAGTAACACAATCAAATGTCCTGTGACACACATCTGATCACCACAGTTAACCTGGAATATTGGCTCTCTGTGGGCCAACCTATATTCTGCATGCATATCCAATACAAGATATTGGCACATCCTGCTTTAGGAGGTATCAGTATTTCCTGACTAGCTTCATGAAAAGCAAACACAGAAGAGTTTTGTCTAGTTGCCTTCCTGTGCTTATGGATAGAGGAAACCTTAGCTTTCAAAAGTCTCAAGCCAGACCACCTGAGAAGCTGCTGCAGAAAGCCTGACCAAGACAACTAAGCAGGAAGATGGACAATGCAATAACTGCACAAAGGGATGTCCGTCCAGGACAGAAAAACAAGCTGTGTGAAATTAAAAACAGCACCTCTAGACTGCTGGTGCCAAGCACAATTGAAAAGGACTGCAAGGTTATTAAAGGGCTCTTTAACATTTAATGAGAGATCTTTTCATTCAGAGAAGGCATCTCAAAAGAATGTTCAGATCCATTCTACTGCTGGCTATGTTCAAGCTCATTTTAAAATAAAAGGATGACAGCTCCAAGTGCAGACTCACATCTCAGTTCTGCTTGTATGTTAATGCTCACGATTCAGATCTGAGTAATAGCATTATAGTGACTCTTGGATTAAAATCAAATTTCAGGAGGATTATTGCTCATTCCTGCTTTTCCATACCAATTAACCTTGACTGTTAGGCAGAAACCTCTGTTCTCTGCATGGGACCAATTCCAAGAGCTATCAAGAAAAAGGGATCAGGCTAGCTGTTGAACAACAGTCCATGTAACAAGCCCTACTTAACACCTACCACATTTCCAAAGAAAATGAAATCCCTGGACTCCAGTCATACATAGCTCCTGCTGAATGGAAATACCACAGGACATATCATGTATCAGTCATACCCACTGCACCACGCAGAATTCTCTTCAAAATTATCAGAATCACACTTTTCTTGCAGTCCTGTTCTCTCCTTCCACAAAGATCTCAGTCCCTGTAATTCAGTTGCACTCCACACCCTTAAATGTGTATTTTATTATCTACTCCCTACTGTGTTAAGAGTACCTCAGCTTCCCTAATTCTTTTATAGAAGCCAGGACTGGCCAACATTGACCAGAAATGCTAGCATCACTAACATGTAACTGGAATAGAATGCAACAGCTGATTAACATCTGAACAGGACCAAGACAGGAAGCAAAGGACCAGAATTCAATCCCCAGGAGGAATGTTAATGGAGAATAAAAATACCCAGGGGAGATTTTGACCAGGAAATGAGCACCAGCTTTTTAATGCATATAAAGCATAAAATCACCTTTAATGGCTACACCTGAATTTGTACAAGAACCAGCTCAGCAAAAGGTCATTAACCAAGCTAACTTTAGCACAGACAGCTAGCTACATCAAGGGCTAATGACAGCTTCTCATTCAGAACCATGGACACATCAGAAGTGTGTTTAGTTTGTTCAGTGATCCTTCCAACTCTCACAAGGTAGTTTAGGCTACAAACTTTCAGAGTCTCTTTGTCTTAGCACCGTGGGTTTCATGTCCTTCCTCACTCTGTCTTCTTACCTGCTCTTTTAAGACCTCCCATGAGAAGACTTCTGGAGTATATTGCTCAGAAATTTAAAGAAATACCAGAACATTAGATAAAAACTCATGGACATTAGGAGAACTCTCAAAAGTTTCTGGAAGCATCTGGACCCAGCTAGAAAAAGCAAATCTTGATACTCCAACAACATGTATCTGGATAAATCTGAGAGGTGACACAAGGGAAATTTGGGAGTCATGGCCTTAAACTTTCTCAAACACATGAAAGGGAATGGCTACCACAAGCAAGCATTTGAAGAGAAGTGGAAGAGGGAGATTTTTGCAGAAAATCACCATGCAGGAATTCCTTTCCCAGACTTCTGTCACATCCTGTGCTGTGTAGGAGGGGAAGAAGAGGGAAAAAATCATACATTACCTTCCTAGAGCATAAAATCAAAAGGCACTTAACTAGGACTAGGTAGAAGCAGCTTAAATTTTTCAACTACTGAGAAGCAGACTCTCAGCCCCTGTACGTATTCCCTGAATCTCACACAACCCCCAGCAATTAATATCAGGAGTCCTCTTGTTTCAAGCTTTGGCTCAGAAGTCCTGAGCAAACGGCAATCTTCATCTCTTCAGTGCCAGGAACAGAATGCCACTGAGCTGTCCCTCTAGCACAGACACAGTAATGGCAGAGAATGCTCCATTGCTGGAGCATTCAACTTTACACTTGTCACAATCCACTCTCCTAAACACACCCTCTGTCCGAGATGCACAGATGGCTGACACGCTATGCAGCATCTACACAGTGGGACAATGGAGCAGAGCACATTATTTGCATTATTTACAGAGGGCAGATGGACAAGTTGCTACAGTGACCCAGCCTACAGAGCATCTGCAATGCTGAGGAGGCGCTAAGTCCAGCTCTAATGCTTGCAGGTGCTGACAAAAACAAATTTAAAAAAATAAACGGCTGTTTACAGCAGTCAGCTTTATTCTGAAATGCTATCACTACAACCATGCTTGCAGAGTAATTCACATGCCAGTTTTGTTCCCATAGAGCCTTTACCAGCAAGCAGAACACAGGATGTATTGACTAGATTTATCCTTTTCAACCAGAAAGAGAACTGACATCTGCAGTACTTACTTATTCCTTGGCCTCAAGTTCTGTATGTGTGTAAGTCACCAGATATAGCAGGTGGCACATACTGTGGGGAGACACAGACCAGGAAGGAAACAGCATCAAAATTGGGTGACATTTATTCCATGCTATGGATAAAGAAAAGTAGCAAAATCCAGCTCAAACCTGCTCAGCCATCTGATTTTTTTCAAACATTAAATATTTGTGCCAAGTTTTAAGGTGTTGCTTTTGCTGACTAAACAGACAGGACACTAACCACATTGCAGGCACTTTTATTGGTAGGCTGAGAACGAAACTTAACATTACAGGGGTCTCACATCTGTTCTAGACAGGAAAAGGCCTCATTTACAAGGAGGATCAACCTACTTTAATTGAACCCTACAGCTAAGAATGACCAAGTTGTACAAAGGCTCACAATGATCAGTTTGCCCATCCTCCACCAACATGCACCACAACAGGCTCTTTCATTCCATGATCACATGGCTGCAGCCAAACATGACAGACTGTTCAGCAAGTAATAAAAAGGATCAGCTTTTTCCCCAAGGTCTTGTCTACATATACACTGTACTAAATTAAATTGACTTAGAAAATAATATAAAGCAGTATAACGCTCCCGGGCAAATGTTCTTAATTCAGTTTAAGAGCACTTTACATTGAAACAACTTAAGTTAAATAGATAGATACAAGACGCAAACTAAATTAAGGATGCCTATACAGGAATGCTGCACTAATATAATCACAGCTGTCTCTAATCTGATTAAGTTAAATCACTACAACTTCCCTGCAATGGCAAAATCCTTACCAATATTAACCCTTTTTTGCACTTCTCTACTTCCAAAGATTTTGTTGTTTTCCTGTTCAGTTTGGGGTTTTTTCTTCCAAAAAACCCCGAACCCACAACAGTGTGGCCTCTCTCAGAACCAAAATAAGCTAACTACACTACACAAGGTATATTAAGACACTAAAGGTATTGACATTTATACGTCTTGAAAGTTTTATTGATCCTACGCCAAATAAGCACTGTAACAACGCTCAGACCAGTCCAGCTTAATATTTTCTCTACTTTCCCCATGCAAGATGGAAAAGGTGATCACAAATACCCACACTGTACACTGTTTCCCATGCTCCCACACAGCTTTTGCTTGCTGATGTCCAACATACCTGGAGCAGTTTGGGAAGACAATGTTCCCCACTTGCTCATTTCTAAGGGTATGGCTCACCAACAGTTTACCTGAGCCAACTGGAGTGTGGAGTTAGAGCACGTTATCTAACTGCCCCCAGGCACAGGCTTACTACTGACCCTCTCCTACCAAAATATATTCTCCTGTTAACTGCGGGGTAAGCACATACACAAACCAAATCCTAGGTCACAGACCTAACATGCTACAAACCCACACTCTAACATCATCTCTCATCTCCTCAGTTCCCACAGCAAATGCCCAGGAAACGTATCTGTCAAAATTAAATTTCAACAATTCTAAAATTAGTAGTTTTCTTTCCATTTGTCATTAAAAACTACTCAAACTCTTCCTCCTGAATATCAAGATTAAATTTATCTTCATTCTCTTGGCACTCTTTCATCTGTACCTGCTTTTTCAATCATGTCTCTTCAAGCTTACAAGTCTTCCTCACATCCATACCAGCAACACAACCATTTCTCTCTCCTCAGGGCCACTTTCTACTGCTGCCTCTGAACTACCATGTGCAGAACTAACGTCCTCTTCAGTGCAAGTTTTCCAAGTTTAGCACAGAAAGACATCAAGAATCCTCTCAGAGCCCTGTGAAGAGAACTAAATCCTGAGTTGGCCTTCGGAAACCAAATTGTACCACAACTCTGAATGAAGTGGTGAACTGTCACTTGAGTACACAGAGCAGCCCTGAAATCAACCTGAGTTGTAAGTTCTTTTCTTTTTTTTGAAAGAGCTGTTTGGAAGCCCAGATCACATGGCATCTAAGATTGTAGTTCAGCTGCTAAGGGAACCACACTTACCCATTTTTGGTTTTATAAGATTTAAATTTCAATTCTCAAGGGGCTAAAGATATATTTTTGCAATAAACTGTTTGGTCTTAAGTCTCAGATCCACACTGTTGCAACTATAAAGTTTTGTGGCCCTGCACCAAGTCTAGGATTCATTGCCACCATAAATACATACAAAGAAGGTAGGAACAATTTCCATTCCAGAAGTAGAGAAATTGAGGCACTAGGACAAACAACCAGTTTTGTGCACTGGTTTTGCACTAAGTTGCAAGTTAAAGAAAAACAGACTCAGCTGTCACAAGAAAGAACTGCACAAAAACTCAGCAAGACAGTCTTATTTCTCGTACCTAAAACAAGAATGATCTGGGATAGAAAAGAGAAAGGAAAGTGTGCATGAGCTAAACACCTACCTGACAGCAATTGAGTTGCATAGCTTGAAAATCTTTATAAGAACAAATAAAGCAGCGGCCCTGATCCAGTAGTAGAACAATATTTGTACTATACTCAATTTTTTCTGCTTCTGGGGTTTAATCCCAGCAAGAATTGTTTTGGTTTAATTAGCTTTTCCCTAGCAGATGGTCAGATATGAGAGGCAGAGAATGGTACAGGCTTAAGTGTTGGGTGATTGTACAGCTGCATCTGTAGCTGAACAGTTAAGCATGTCCAGGGGTCCAGCTGTAGTTTGCACGACACAGGCCACCTCTGCCATTAGCCAAATGTCAGCTTTCTCTTTCTCCAGATTATATATATCAGTCAGAGCCACATCCAAAGGCAGGCAAACAACTAACATGCAGCTTCATCACCATCCCCTTTCTCAGACAAAATTCTCAAATCCTCATCATCTGGAAGTCCCTCTTTCTTTGGTGACAGAAGCAAATTCAGAAGCATTGCCATGGGAACTCGAGACATCCTCTGTGCTATTCATCAGAGAATATCTAGCACAGAAATATCTTATGCATAAAATATTTCACAAAATACAGCCCTGAATACATACAGCAGTCAGCACAACAAAGCAGAACTAGTGACACCAGGGTTGAGTGAGGATAGCAGTGGGGTGTTCTTCAACCAAGCTGCCTGAACTTCACATCACCTACAACGAGCAATAACTTGCTGTAAGCTGGCAGGGAAAAGCAGAGTAGCACTGAGAGAAGCAAAGTGGTGTTTGAGGAATAAAACCATCCAGCCAAAGAGATGAAAGAGAAAAGCGGTCATCACAGCCCTTTCCCAAAGCTGATTATATCCTGGCCCTTTCTCTTCCCAGAGGCTACAAGTGGTGTTGCAAAGCAGGATTCCTACCAGGCACAGAGATCTCCCACTTAAGCCATGTCACAGCCACTGCCTACTTTGGAATCTAAAACAAGTATTTCTCATTGACTTCCACTCAGCCTCTGCATCCAGGCACAATGCTGAGTGTTAGAGCACCCACTCCTGTATCCTGTACACACTGGCAGTAGTCATCTCAACAGGCCACAAAGGCAGAACAAGGAGACATCTTTCAGATCCATGCTTTTGGCCTAGCAGATCCAGAGTCTGAGCCAGGGGCAGGAACAGGCACAAAACCTGTCTCAACTCAGTAAACAATACAGCAGCATGGCTCCTGAAGCAGCACGTAACCCTGGAGCATCTTCTTGCTTTTTTGTGGTGTGGTCCTGTAGTTAATCTGCCTCAGTTTGCCTCATTTGTTTGGTTTGGATTTTTTGGTTTTGGTTGGGTTTTTTTAAATGGTTCTCTCAGTCTTCAGCACCACTGAATTACTGAGAGATTTCATTCTGAGTTCAGTCACAGAAATATAACATGGCTTAATCCAGCTTAGGAAAAACAAACAGATCCACCCATCTATCTTTCACTGATGACCTGTGTAAAGCACGCAACTGACTATGGCTCCCCTCTCCCTGTTTCCCTGGGCTCCAGTCAGTCCTTTAAAGAGCAGGATCCCAGCCACAGCAGAGGGGATTCACACCTCCAGCCCCTGCACAGGAGGCTGCCTGTCACCAGCAGCCATGGGCTGCACTGCTTCTCCCTCTGTACACACTGCATTGTACCTCCTACGTTCACCTTCCTGCCTTGGAGGGGGATAACCACAGATTCCCCACTTGTGACCAAGCTGGGTTGCTTCAGCTCTTCCCTCAAACACAACTGCTCTTTGTGGCAGATGAGTCAGAGAGCTCCCATTAACTACCTCCTTCCACATCTGTCATCAGGCGCTGCTCTTCAGCTGGAGCTAATGATGAGCATCAATCGTCTCAAGGGGCAATTGCAGCAAAGGCCCATCACTTCAGTCTAACACGAGGTCAGCTTCTGCTGTACATCCCCAGCCTGGCATTGCTCTTGTAAAACTGAAATGCCTTTACCACTGTTGTCCTTTGGGACAGCATAAGTCTATTAATTATTCTGAGGTTAAGGAAAACCACTCCTTTTCAGTAATACTAAACAGACAAGCTCCTCCCCTACACAGGGCTCCCTCCATAAGTAAACCCTATGCAGCTCTTCAGAGAGCAAGCAGGGAATGCAGAACAGTTGAACTACAAGTGAAACCACCTATCCTCAAAGGGGCTCTAACTGAGGACTAAGAAACCCCAGATATCTAAAAGAAAGCAAGCCACCACATTCCAGGTGGACACTTTTTTTGTGAAGTGTCAGACAAGAGCCCAAAGAGCTAGCAGCTCACTGCTCATCTAAGGGCAAAGGCCGTGGAGGAATGCCAGCACACAGCCAGGCAGATGTTGCACAGACAAGATGTTTGCTCAGTACGGACAGCGAGCTGCTCACTCACGCCTTCAGCTTCATGCAGCTGCACGAGCACGGCCCTGCTGAGTCTGTGACTCTGGACTAAGGAATGTCTCAACTGGACAAACACCACGTCTGCTGCCGGCTCGAGGTGCCCAGGATCAGACAATTCCCAGTTTTACCGCCCAGCCGTAGCAGTGCCTTCTGCTCTCTATTCCACCAGGGGGAGATCTAGCTACTTGGGAAGGTTACAGCTCGAGCCAGAGGAACACATTGCCCCGATACAGGAGCACAGAGGCCTGGATTCCTACAGTCTTGAAGGCCAGCAGGGAAGCCAAAACAAGGAGTTAGTGACTTTCTCTCCACAACATATTAAAACTCACTGACAGGACGGAAAAAGGCCAATAATCAGCCATACTTCCTCCTTGGTCAATGTCACATCCATTTCATTCTTATTCCCTCAGTGCTTTCCTGGCAATTGGAAAGTGGCAGCAGAAGCAGTATGAAATCCAAAACAAGACCTCCATCTTTGCAGCCATAGCCCACATTGCATGACAAAGCTGAAACAGCCAGTATGGCAATGACTCTACACACTTAAATGTTCTATCAGTAACCTGCCACACAATCCTTCTTCTGCAGGAGACTAACTTCAAAAAGGAAATCACTGGCAGGTCACAGAATTTCAGGCTACTAGAAATTGCCAAAAGGGAAACTGCAAAAGATCCAAGGAAACGGGATAAAGACCCCTTTTGTGCTCAGGGCTTACCCAGAGCACAAAAGATGGTCTGCTGTTACTTCCACAAGCCTTGCCTATGGGCTGCCCATAATGACTCTACCAAATGGGATCACATTTCCCTGTGCCAGGCAAATGAAAGACTCGTATCGAGGACAAGGATGGCTTGCATGGCAGGAGCATAGCAAACTACTGACCATTTCTCAAAACAGATATTACATCCTGATCTACCATCCTTCAGCAAAGCTCCTCTTCCTCAGCTCTTGGAGTACCAGCTAGAAAAAGAAAGATTTTCCAGAAGAAGTTGGAACAGAACATTTACCCACTGACTGGGGGAAGCACTCTTGCCTGGGTTAAATCCCAGAGCCATTCCATCTCCAGGCAGACATTTCGTGTGCTGAGCAGAGCTGGATGGCATGAACCACTCAATCATCTACTGATTGCCAAGAGCACACAGGCTGCAGGGGGGACCAGCCAACCTTAATTTGCCTTCTCAGTGTAAATTAAACCGTACAACACACCCAAGCAAACAGTCAGTTCCTTTGGAGAAGCAGGCATGAGTTATTTTGCTGCAGCTATAAAGGAAACATTGCTGCTAGGACATGCCCCTGGAGTGACTGTGCCGCTCAGCTCTCCCGGTGCATTCCTGGGGTTGTTTAGCATGGATTCAGCTCCAGCCTTTCCACAAGCAAGAAGTCTGAACCCTGAATGCCATCTGCAAACACAGCGAGACTCCACCTCCTGCATGCCTGCAGGCCACCAGGTGTGGCCAGGAATGGCACAAGCTACACACTAAATACACCTTTGATGTGGAACTGAAAGCATGTAGCCACGGGGCATGAACAGCACGCCGCCCGCGCCGTGCTGACTCCCACTGCAGGAATGCGGCTGCAACCACGGGCCAAGGAAGGCAAACACATTGCATTCCTCATCAGGCAGAGAAGGAAAACAAGCAGCAAGCCCACACACCCACCCTGCTGACACCCGCCATGCTCCCTCCCCACACTGCCTGCATGGCCACTGTCAGGACCCCAACGACAGCTTCAGCCCCAAATCCGTGTGAGGGTCAAGTTCTCCCGGCAATTTCTTGAGCCAATGGGACAAGAGAAACAGAGCAAGGCAGGACAGTTCTCAATTGGGCATCCAAGCCACAGGGAGAAGAGCTGCTACTCGGCCTGGAAAGTAGCCACAGTCCAGGGCAGGAGCAGCTCTGTGCACTAGTCTGCAAAGAGAATCTCCCTGACTCTTCCTATCAGACAAGGGGCAAATGTAACACTGAGACCTCTTAAGCTGAGGGGGCAGGGCTAAATGAGAAGTTGACTTTGGGCAACAGGGATGCTTGGAAGGATCCAGGTATTTTTACTCCTAGAAAACCATCCTACCTTAAGTCAAGGAGCTTTTCTGGGATGGAGACACTTCCTCATTACCCCAAAATCCTTCTGTAAATGCTTGTCTCCACTGCCCACACAGAGAGATCTGACCTTCACTGTACAACAATCTTCCCCTACAGCACTGACACTGGGTCATTTCAGTGATCAAGAGAAGAAAAACTGAATGTACAAATACCCAAGACATCAGGTAACCTCTTATCTCAGAACCTCATCATTTTAGAGTTGCAAAGAGACTCCGTGCTCTAGTCAGAAGAAACATTATCCCTCCTTCATGCGGCACTCCTACAAACCCTAAAGCTTTCCAAAGAATTCACATTCTCAAATATGAAGTTACTCTGAAGGATGCCTCAGATGTGAAACTGTCAGCAGAATTCTCAAGTCTATATTGTGAACTCCCCACATTGTGAATCTGCTTTTACTCTGTGCAACACAACTAAACAACAACCCACTCCTGAAAACCTTAAAAATCTATCCCAGTGCTAAGGACTAACTCTGAGACTCAATAGCTAGCCCTCTTTTAGCACCGAACAGAAAAACCAACACTCTCAAGAGCACTGCAGCAAGAATGTATCCGACTTGAATGTAACAGACACAAAACAGTGTCAGGAAATCAGAGAGAACCAATTAAGGGCTGAAACACTGTAACCTCTGGGGAACCCCAAAGGGGAAAGGCCAATGTAGCCATAAGCTCCAGGGACATACCAATACATCTAGCAGGCTGCTGGAGCAGGGATGATTTGTAAGGCTTGCAGCCCAGCTGCTCCACACCCCACATGTGCATTTCAAGGCCCTCACAGAAGTAAATGATCTGATATTAAGCAACAAGAACAGACCAGACCCAGGTCAAGTAGACTTTCTCATGCCTGTTGAAATACAAGGCCTCAGGCTACCTGTTCCCTTCACAAGCTGCAGTAGCTCCAGTACTTGGAAGAATGAGGCATGAAAGGCCAAATTTACCAATAGATTTATATCCAAAGACATAAATAGAAGCCTGGCAGGATTTACAGATTAGGTGTCTAAATCACTGCATGCAGGAGAATGGGCTTCTCCCCTTCTAATCACTCCATACCTCTCCAACCCCAGCCACCAAAAGAAAACCCACTTCAGACAGGACGGAAGCCCCTGCTGCTCCACATTGCCAAGGGCCATCCCTGTGCAACCCACTCCGATGGTGACGGCACCCCAACTCCACAAGTCTCAACAGTGCAACCTGCAATGGCTGCAGCTCTCACAGAATGTAGGTCTGCCTGTTTCCCAGAATAGGAGCTGCCTCTACAGCCTCTCCTCTCCCTTCCCCCACTTCATCTTCACTTTTCACAGACTCAATACTGTTTCACGGTACCCTCATCCTGCCACCGGTGGGTGGGTGAGTGGGGGAAAGGGGCCCTTTATAATTGTAGTGTTGCAATCTGCCAGCCCGGCCAGGCAGCCTGTTCCCGCCTGCACTGCATTAAATACCTTATAACTGATTACACCCCCATGGGGCATGATTAGCAGTCTTCAGAGAACAAAGTCTACTTTCATAAGAATAAGAACAGACACGTACTGCTAACCTACTACACAGCTGGGCAGGTGAGGAAACAGGGAAGAAAGGAGGGTGGGGGGGGCAGAGGGTGAGTTAACTGTACTAACTCTATTCCTCCCCTTCCCTATCCTGGCTGCGTTGGGATTTCCACTGCCCTGAACAGTAGTACCCCTCAGGCCCACCCCACAAGATTCAGGTAACAAAAGCTCATAAACAGCTTCCCGTAGAAGTCAGTCAAAGTCCTAACCTGGAGAGGCAGGGCCTCGAGGAAAAGCAGATTGAGTTTTGCTCTGGGTGACAGCAATTCCTTCACATCAGTTCCCAGGGAAAGGGAAGGGTGAATTCCAACTTCAGTATCAAAAACAAAGAGAAGGAGGGAAAGCTCAAAATACAACCACATACCCACGCCCCTCTCTAACCTCTGTATACATCTGAAAGGTCTACATAAGCAACAGCAAAACATCTAATTCAATCTGGAGGTTAACAGCTCTCCAGGTGACTATTTTTTTCTTGTGGGGAGAGAGGAGGTAGCAAAGAGGAGGGAAGCCCTCTCCATCTGAGATAGGTAATAGGGATCCCCAAACACACAGTCCATGTGCACTGCCGCAACAAAGAACCAGCTCAATGGAAACTCAGCCAATCTGACATGAAATGACCTACCGCTCATTAGCAAAGTGCCTTCCAAATCTCAAAATGCCCACACAAACAGCCACAAATATATTTGGTGCTATCTGGCCTTCATCTCAGAGGAAAAAGAATCAGACTATACAGCCTTTCACCAAAAGCAGTAAGAAAAATAGTGGCAACTCCAAGACTAAGATAAGCCTAGGATCAGGCCTTCCAGCTACTCTCCCCAGACCTCCAACAGAAGAGAGCACAGCAGAAAGCTCCAGAAAACATGGTCTTATTTGAGAGATAAGCCCATGCAGAAGCTCCAATAAAATGGTAAGAAGTCTCCCAATTGTGTCGTACTGGAAACAATCACCTGCTTCACCCAGAGCCCACTCTCTTTCCCCATGGCGCCATGGATACTCATGGTACAGTCTGGAAGCACTCATGGTTCAGCTGATGCATCTAGAGGGGATTCCAGCTGGATTCTTACCCAACCCACCCAAGAAAGGACTGGTTAATGGGTAACCAACCCAGCTGAAAATGATCTACTTATATATCTGCCTTACTCAGCAGCTGGTCCTTCAGCCAGCACACAGGAGGTCTCTGAACTGCACTGCCTAGTCCCATCTGTACAGTGAAACCTGCATGTTCTCTTTACTACAGGAAGACTTGAAGGTACCGATTGACTTTAGGCTCCGATCTACTTGCTATTGATATAAAGCATCAATACATTTAGAGTTACATTATCAAACAGATTGTGCTTTCAGGGTTTGGATAAATGGAAGCTTTCACCATAAACACCAGTTAGTCATTAGAAGCTCCAGGAGGTAATTTAAATTATCGCAGCCAGCACAAAAATAGTTTTACTTTGGGAGCTGAAGTTACAAAGCTGTAATAAATCCAAGTGGCACAGTAAAACTTCTTATAAAAGCTTTAAAATTAGTTGTGAAGCCCCAAATGGCTTTGCATATAATTTGATTCTGCTCCCGTGGGCTAGCAAAAGGGAAATCACTCTTCACACTGTAAAAAAACCACCGAAAAACTCTATCATCTTTCAGTTCCTAGGAGACAGAAGAGGTAGGCTTACATTTCGTGTCTCTATATATATGTGTAAAATACATAGAAATAATAAATATAGAAGTAAAATGTTAAACCCACAGAACTAACAATGACTTGTTCAATCCCACACAGTGCTGGGCAGCTATCAATCAGGCATCGGAGCTCAAACTGGAGCATTGCAATCCAACGCTCTCTCCTGGCTGCTGTACCCTCACAGATACCCTGCACCCACACCCATTCCCAGAGTAAATTGCCTTCCACTGCTGAGAAGCACTCCTGCTATTCCAGTCCTGGTATTCACCACCAGAGAAAGGGACCCTAATTTAGCCCCACACGGGCCTTCTGCAAACTGCTAATCCTCACTCCACAGCTGCTTTTCAAATGTACGGGCATGAGCAAACCATAAACGATTTATGGCGCGTGGCAGGAAGGCTCCTAGCTCCCTGCGTAGGCGGGGTTTTGGGACAAGATCATGCTTGGACTAATGTTTGTGTTGCGAGTTGTCAGTCAGGCAGTAAATCATCTCTGGAGCTGCACAGCAACTCAGCCCCATCCAGATGGGGCCTTGACGACGCTGAATTCTGCTACAGCCATTTCAGGTACACCTGGGGACCTGTTTGCAAAGGCATCATCTAATCATGGAAAAATGAATACACTTATAAGTAGAATCTACCAAAATTCTGCAGCCCAGCAAGGGTGATTTGCTTTCAGGAATCAAACCAAACTGGTATGAGACGTTTGCCAAAAATGTCTCTCCACATTAGTCCTAGAAGAAATTGGATTGAGTGTCTACACAGACATCTAATAACAGAGTGTATCTCTAGCAAAATGCAGTTACCTGAGAAAACCCTTCTGAGCAAAGTTTTCATTTCCCAGGATTCACATCACTGCAGTGTAACCAATGCTTACATTCTAAAAGGGAAATAAAAATATTTTGCATACTTCAGTGCACAAGACACTTTCTGCTCAGAAAAAGAAATGCACTAAAAGGCAGGATGTAAGCTTGAAGTCCATTCTCAAGAAAGGTTACTAAAAACAACTTAATTTTAAGCACAAAAATCCTGTCATTTCCCACTTTTTTCTTTTCCTCCATTTGAAAACACTTTTCATACAATACAGTGGGTACAAATCTCCCACAGATAAAAGAGAAGGGAGAAGAGTTCTCCATAATGAAGAAATTATGAATAAAATACTCAAGGGGAAAAAGCCCAGAACAGTAGCATTAACTGCAATCACTATTCAGTTGTGAGAGACACCAGATTTCAACTCATCTCCCTAGAATATTTTTAATCTTCCCGTTGGGCAGCAGCAGAGTCATCACTAATGAACACTAAAGCTGCAGGAAGAAATCTGATGTAGGAGACAGAGCAGCAAGGCATCTTTGAGAATTGCAGAGAGCTTGTGAAGTAAGACATATTCAAAACCAGTTACTCTGAGTAGCATATGCCAAAATAATGGTCAAAAACCTTACAGCCACAACAATTATCTAATTATTACCTTGGGAAAGTCACTTATATTCTTTTGAAACAAATGCTATAAAGTAAAACTCGCCTAAGGCTTTTTATGAGCCTATGTGTAATTCCTCAATAGTGAGAGAGACTAGCTCATCTGTCCCTTTTGATTTCAGAACCATTTGTGCATGAGCGTTACATTAACGCAGCTGGACAACTGAGACTTTAAACACAAGAGTAAGAAAATCCAGTTATGACTCCTACAACATTACCAAAGCCAGCTTTATCACAGAGCTAAAACACAAATACAGAACTCAACCAAAGACGTAGAAATCACTGTGGGACTTCCAGGTCTGAATTTGTCGACCCTTAAGCAATCAAAAATTTAAACCAGTTCTCTCTTGCCACCAGAAGTTGGCCAGATGCTCTCTGCCTAAAAATCAGTCTAAGCCTTGCAGAAAAACTTACTTTCCAATCCTGACCCATTTCACTTTAACAGCAACACAAAACTTCTATGAAAGTCAGTAACCATTTATTCTTAGCTGTTAGCCCTGCCACAAAAGGGTTAAGCTGTGCCCTAAAGCACATGTTGTTCCCAGAGAAGCCCATAGGGCCCATACAGGGATCTTGAGGCTTACATATCCTGCTTCTGCCTCTGAAAATACACACACAGACTCTTTCCTTCAGCTCTCCTTGCATTCAGGCAAACATTACAGACACACAGCTTTTTATACATATCCTCATGCCACTGCCACTTATCTTTATTAGCCTATGCATCAAATGGAATTTATACCTACTTGCAGCACTGATGATTCTCCTGATCCTCAACAGACTGGACATGAGCACAGGACACAAACTGTCTCCACAGACATTAGTACATTGAGGCTCGTGCTACAACATACCAGGACGCACTTGAACAGCCTTAAAGCCCTGCCTTTCAGACACCTTACAGACCAAAGTCCACTACAAGACTGCAACGTGGAGAGGCCAAACTCCACACATTCTTTTCCCTCTCACAAACAAAGGGAAGAAGCAGCAAGTGCTTTGCCTGACCACTCAGCATGACAAGACAATAGCTGCACGTCTCCAGGCTGACCAGTAAGATGGTCTCCTCTACCAGCCGCACTATCTTTCCACAGACCCTGCCGCTCACCAGCTTAAAACCCTCAGCTACCAGGACTAATCACAAAATCAGCTGCAGTGCTTTGTGGATTTGTTCTTTGGTTGGTGATTTTTTTCTTTTTTTACCCTAATGCAGTTACCACAAAAAGCAAGGTCAGCAAGCAGCCTAACATAGCACGTAAGTGATTCCATACCTTGCCCCTGACACAGACCAATACATTAAGGTGGTTTAATAGCTGGAGCAAGAAGCCTCTGGACAATTATGGAACACACTGCCCTTTCTTCAAACCTCTACCTGTTAAGAGATTGCACTAGGTCTGAAAAATACACCTTCTAAAACAAGCTCTTTAACTAAAGCAAGTCTGAACATTTCCACTCCTAAGTGCTTGATCTTTTCTGAATCCCGCTCAGCTCTTAGCCTCAGCGCTATTATGTGGTAGTGAATTTCCACAGATTAGACATCATGTGAAAATACTTTAAAATCATTATTCAGTTTGATGCCTATCAGTTTCACTGAATTGCATTCACCTCAACTGAAGAATACATTCCAGCTCCTTCACCCCTGCACAGCAGTCTTCCTCAGGCTTGGCACCCAGCTTTGTTGAAAAGCAGAGGAAAACTGAGCCCACCCAAGTGATGCTTATGCTGCATTCCAACCATTGCAAAGCTATTCTCACACTCCTACATGGTTTTCCACAGCATTTCCTTCCTAAGAGGAGCTCCCAGGAGGACGCTCCAGAGTGGCTGCTCATGTCATTCCAACTACAAAACATCCTGCAAGCTGCTGCTTTTGGCCCTCTCTGGCTGAGCATATTTGGAATAAAACCATACATGAACATCCTGACAATGAAAAGAGGGGTTTCTGAGAATGGAACAAACAACAAAGCAAAAAAGGGAAAACTGCCCTTGAAGTCAAAAAGATTCGGACAAGGTTAGACATGAGCAAAGCAAGCAAATAGTTCCTGGGAAGGCAGAAATGGTGAGGTCTCAGAGTGCCCACTTGCCTTGAACAAGAAAGGGCCTGACTTGCACTCCACAGCAATTTCACCATGCTACAGAATACACAGGACAATGGATTACACAGGGGTCTGCTTCATTTTGAAGTCAGAGCTTGAAATATCCTTTTCATTTCTCCTCCACCGAGCTCTACTGAAGCATTCAACACCACAGTATCTAAGCATCTACACATTTATGGGTTCATCCTCAAATCCCTGGTAAGACTGGTGTTAATCTTTTCCAAGCAAAGAATGGAGAGTAAGAAACCGTAATGATCTAAACACAATAAATCTGTGGCAGAAATTAGGTATCTTTCTGACCATAGCATCGCCCTTCCCCTCCAACCAGCTGTAAAGGTATTTCAACTTTAAAAAGTAACATTCTTCCTACTATAGTTACAGACTCAGCCAATCTAGATCTAAGGAAAAGCCCTCAGGTATGGGAACTGGCAGGGAAACAGGATGGATGATTCCATGCCCTAAGGCATTCGTCCTGTTCACAGAGGTTGCACACATAGTTCCTTTGCAGTCCTGCGTAAAATGGATCTCCGAGAGGATCATATTTACCCCGTTACCAGTGACCTGAAATCCACACAGCTGGCATGAATGCCAACAAGCACTCTCTCTCCAAAGCTCACAGTGTCATACAGAAAGGAGATATCTTCCCAACCAAAAGCCCTCAAGCAAGGAGATGAATATACCCAGTTTCAGGACCTTAAATTTACTCTAAAAGCATTAATCAAGTCAAATGGTCAAGGAAACTGCTCTACTACGGATTTCCAGATCCTGACAAGCCCAGGAAAAAGAGTAAAGTGAATCAAAAAGGTGTCAAGCCAGATCCTCATTTACTAGCAGAGGAATCCTACCCTCCATCTGCATCACATGCAGTCTCATTTGAGAGCTCTGCATGTTGCATTTCTCCCAGCAACATGGCAGGCAGAGAGTTCTGTTGCCACTCTGTGCTGGAGAAGTGAGGACAACAAATACATAACACAGTAAATTTGTCAGGACATAACCTCCAGAACTGCTTCTTGGGTCTACACTGTAGATGTGGTGATAGAGGGAAATGTCAGAATCCAGTTTTCAGTGGATTCTCCATAAAACATTGCAGATGTTTAAACAGGTTAGAGAGCTCACCTTCAGAAAAACCATCAGCCTCTAAGACTAACAAGCATGAAATAAACTACCAAAAATACATTTTACTAAAACTCATTTTCTTTGCTACCTTGGCTTTCTTCACCTTTTCAAAAACACTTTATATGCCACACCAGCCCTTTTTCCAAGCCAGCTCTGGTACCATTCAGACCGGCATGCTGAACAAAAATCACTTGTCCCACCTGACTTGACTTGCTCTACTCTGGGACAAGAAGCAGGCAGACTTGCAAAAGACTACACCTTTTCCAAGGCTTTAGCCTATCTCCCTGACAAGCTACACCAGGATTGTATTTAGAGTGGATGGCAGAGATAAGAACTGAGGGTTTGTTGGCTGCAAAGCAAGCGACTTAGCAGCAGCCAACAAACAACTTGAAACAGAGTGGAAAAGCACACAAGGTCATCTTTAGTTCAGAAAGCTGGCTTGGAGAGTGAAGAGGCAACAGGCCTTGGCAAGTAACTCATCCCCTCCTGACCCAATGCCTTGTTAATAGTAAAGATGAAGATAACCATGGGCTGCACTTTAGAGCTCCACTGGCCCCACTGAAATGCATTCACAGGATTTCAAGAGTGCCTGGGAAGGAATGGAAAACTCCTCTCGATACCACAGCTAAGAGCTGGTAGCTTACGTGCTGATTGAACACCCAGGAGCTAAATCCCACTGGATGCAAAGCACTGCTGGGATACAGGTGCTTTCCGCAGTGATCCACTGGGAAGTGGAGACGAGAGAAGGGAGCTGTCATAAGGGTGATCTGACAGTGTACAATCAAAAACCAGCTGCTGGGCACCAAACAACTGCTCCTCCAAACTGATCTCAGCAGTGAGCTCGGGTACACCTGCACCACCCATCATGGGAACAGCTAAAATTTGTGTGGAAAAATACTGTGGTGGAACAAATGACCTGACAGAACAGAGGGCCACTGGAACCACCCCACTTTGACACTGCCATTATTGCAAGAGCAGGACCACCAGAAAGGATTTCATTTGGATTCTGGCTGGGCAGATCCCTTGGGAATGATACAGCCAGCATGGCTACTTTGGCACTGATAGAGCACATTTAGGAGTGCTTTCCCAGATGGCAGGTCAAGAGCACTAGCTTATACCTTTAATTGAACTTTTCTTTCCAGAAGCTCCCACTGAATTTCTCAGGATCACTCCCATTCCACCGACACCTCTCAGTTCTGGCAACACAGGCCTACTGTGATGCAGAGAACACCACAAAGAGGGCCAATGTTTCAGGTATGTGGTTCACATGCTCTCAAAAAATTCTAGTAGTGGTACAAAAAAGAACAGTCTGACTCAGCATCAGCTCATTCCTGGCTTTCTTACCTGCTGTCTGATGCTTTAGTAGGGATTCACTGCTTCATTTTATACAGGCCCTTTATCCCAGTTCCTCCTCTGAACCTGTAAAACAGAAATGCACAGCTCTGACAAGCTTTCACTGGCACAGAACTATCTACCTGAGATGGATGATTCTTTTCAGCAGACAAGATCCACCTGGCATCTCTCAGATCTAGGTCACTCTCAGCCTTGCCAGATTTGTGTATCATTTGCACACCCTGATGCCTACCAATGCACCCTCACGTGCACCCAAAAATCTGTGTATTAGCACTCAGTCTTTTACTCTGCTCCATGCAGAGTGCTCCAGCTCAGAGCCAGAAGCAGTACAGCATTTACTGTTCACCTCTTTTCCTTTAAAGCCTCTCCTTGTTCCCAGAGGCTGCACACTAGTTCTAAAGGGGGAAGCATCCCTGGCACTAGAGAGGATGCCCAGGCTGCAGAGAATTTCCCATTAACCCCTGCCGAGTCTGACACCAGAGGAATGCTGATCCTCCCCTTCCAACCCTGCCTTTGCCAGTTACACTCGGGTTCTTTAACACACGTGCTGGCCCAGACTTGTTCCGCTTTGCAGCTCCTGCTCCAGCAACGCTGCCTGCAGAGATACTGCTTTCTCATCCCCCACACCACCCAGCTCTCCACACCACCCAGCTCTCCATCGCTCACAAACAGCTACCCCCCGCGTGCACCAGGTCCTGCCCGCCGATCCCTGGCACGGGTCTGTCCCCGGGAAGAAGAGCTCCGTAGCGCCCTGATGGCTGAGGCAGTGCCATCGACCCCCTTCCCCACGGAGACCGTCCCTTCCCTGGGGCCGGGGCTGTGGCCTCGCCGCCCCTCCTCACCCGGCCCCCGCCCCACTTTGCTGATCCGCCCCC
>WEZZ01006292.1:12406-43751 GCA_013400585.1 Chloropsis cyanopogon
GCTTTCTGGCCAGGGTAAGAAAACTACTGCAATTAATCATACCGACAGTAGTTTTGGGGCTACTATTATTGTAGCAGTGCTTAAACAGCACAGGCATTCCAGATCCATGCTGCAGGAAAGACTGCAGATTCCTTATATTTTTATGGTCTCCCAGTGGTATGGGCCACATTCCTCAAATTCTAAGTAATCCATGCATGTGCAAAATATGTATTATAAAATCTGATCAGGCAGGCCCTATGGTCACAGTGGAGCAGATGTGGGTTTCCTTCAGTTCTTGGCACCTGTTGCATTCCTTACAGGAAAATACTGATTAAAATAGCTTTTTCTCACAACTCATTTTATATGTCTTAAAAAAAAGTTAATAAAATATTTGCCTCTGGGGTGCAATGTGGTTGGAAAGAGAGCTCAGGCAGCTAACTCTCATTTGCATACTCCTAATTTTCATGTGTTAGTAGTTTTGAACATGCATTTCTTCAGCAGCTTTTGGAGCCTCTGACTCTAGGAAGGAAACTGGGCAAATGTGAACAGAGTAAGGAGGACTTTGCTGAGGAGCTTGGGGTATAGCGTGGTGTGCATGCACAGGTGAGACCTTGTGTGTCTCAGTCCTGTCTCCTCTCTCTTCAAGGCATAACTTCATATATCTTTCTTAGTATGAAGTCTTGGTGGGGATAGAAAGCACTTAGAGCTGTCAGCATGAAACTTCCTGTAAGTGGCTGTCTCTGTGCAGGAAACCTTAGAGCCTAAAGGTGTGGCCAGGGTCTCGGGTGGGATGCATAACAAAAAGCAGAACCTTTCACTTGGCAAAAGTGTCTAGTAGCTCTGTTTCAAGTATTACTTTAAGTGACTGTTTTTTTCCAGGAAACTTTAATACCTTCCTACATAAAACTACTCACATGTTTTATGCAGAGTACTCAAAAAGCATATGCAGTTGCCTTTTGGGATGCTGTCCATTGAATCTATGATCTCTAGGATGTAGTTATGTAGTGAAAGGTCATGGTGTACTACTAGCTTGTGCTAAGTGGATGCTTCTGACTCATTTCTACTTCTGTTAACAGATGTGGGATTTTGTTTTGTTTTATCCCTGAACAGTGTTATACTAGAGATTGAAGCGCTGTCTGATTTTGCAGTCACGGAAATGCACAAAAAATGTTCTTGTCCGATAATTCTATATGCCAAGCTTTTATTCTGTGTCCTGGATTGTGGTTTTTGTCATACTTCAGTTTGTCTGTTGCTCACTGCTTTTCTGGGAAGGGAGAGAATAACTTAATACTGGGTGCACAAATGCAAATTGTGTTGTAATCTTCTTCTTTAGATAGGTTACTTGACCCAGCAGAGTCTCAATAAGAAGGTGAGCTTACAGTTCCCCTCTTAATTTATGTATTAGTAGTACGGTCTCCCTCTTCAATTTTTCTCAATCTCTGAACCTCCTTATAGCTCTTTTCCTGTGTATAGAGCAGTGCTTTCACTGATGTGTTCACTGTGGGTTATCTTCAGGAAGGAAGCCCAGGATTTTTACATGTGTTTTACTGACTGTATATTACTACATATTTGTAGAGCCATTTATTTTATTACTTGCTGCTTTGATTTAGTTTCAAAGAACTCTCCTTATATTATTGAGGTTGCTCACTGTCAAGTAATGCTAAGGGATTTACTTTCTCCCGGGGACTAATGTGTAGTTGTGTTCATTGTTAAATTTCCCAATGTTTGTAGGCATCTCCTTCATGAGAATTTCCAGTGATGGCTCAGTTGCTACCTGCTGGCAGCCAGAAATTTACATTACTTTAGTAAGGCTAATTTGTTTTGTGGATATACTATCACAGAATGAATAAAAGCACAGCAGCAGTGGACAGCCAAAGGGGACTCCTAATGCAGTGGAATAAATTAGTCTTGAGTGTTTACTGCAGTCATCAGATTTTTAAGAGTAATGACCTATTGGATTTACTATAACTTAAAATGTGGGGGAAGCAATTTTTAAAAATATTTTTATGAGTATGCAATCTTAGTATTTCATCAGAGTATTCTGTTATGTTAAGCCTCTTAACTGGAGGTGAACATCATTGTGTAGCCCTAAAAGCAGAGATTCATATAACTTGGTGATTAATTGTTTACAGCAATTCAAATATATCATGGAACTGTGTACAGCTCGGGATATCCAGCATATTTTGTTTGAATGGTTGCAAGATAGTCTAACATGAAATCAAAGGGATTTATAGCTTCAATCCCCATAAAATGTTGCAGCTTCATGGGTATGAAAGACACAGTTTGCCCTCCCAAACTCTGATGGGACAACATCAATATTTCTGCTAGAAATAGAAGTATATAGAATTAATCTTCATGGCTACTTTGGGCTACGCAGAAAGAAAAGAGGAAACTTTAAATCTCACTAAAGACTAGAGCTGATCTCTCCAAAGCTCTCATATACACTATTAATACTACAGGCAGGTTGTGCTTCACCAAGGTCTCCAGTTTATGGGAGGGGAAGAAGGCTGGTTATTGAAGGCAGGTATGTTGGCTTCATTATGATGATGGAATTCCATGTATGGATAAGATGATAAGGAAATTCATATCACTTCTAGCAATGTTCAGTTGATAATTTTTAATAATCTTCTTGGGCTTCTTGTGACACTGCAGCTTTTTCCTCAGAAGGTGGCACAAGTTTTGGAAATGGCTGATAATTTGTATGTGAGTACTGAGACTAAGCTCAAAAAATAAGGGGACTGGACAGAAAGAGGACTTTTTGTTCTTTCTTTTCATGAAGTTGCAAAACACTGTTCACCAGGTGTTTGCTGTATTCAAACACTGATGTGTATTTGATTTTGGCTCCCTGAGACATTACTTAAAACCTAATTTTTTCAGTTTCATTCAAAAGTATGTTCTGCCAACTTATGTTTTAATGCTAGATGTGTGTGTTATGACATAATGCTATGTTAAGTCAACATCATAATATTTGTTCCTTTGTAGGAGCTCAATTTATAAATCTGAACTTCTTTTCTAAGAGGAACAAAGAGGTTGAGCTGGTTGCTGAACTTGATATTGCTAAATCATTATTTGTCATTCTCTTGCTGTATTTCCAAGAGAGTGATTTTGGGCACCCTGCTATGAAAAAGATTATTTAACAGTATTTTTATATCCACTTCCTACAGGAGGCTGTCTGAAAGCATACTGCAGAGGTGAAATACTCCCTAGCATGTGTGTAACGGAGACAGAATTGTATTTTCATACCCATGTAGCAGAAAAGGCAGCCTTTTCAATTACCTGCTGTTTTGGGAGCTCTCTTGCATGAGGAGGGCTGCTGCCTGCCCTGCCTCTGCGTAGGTGGAGAGGTACAGTTCTCTCTGTCCCTCCTACCTCGCTGATGCCCTTGAGTTGCACAGTTGGTGCTGGTGTTTGAAAGGATGGCAGAAACATGAAGTGTGAGAAGGAATGACAAACCACAGCTCCTTCACAGAATGCACATCCCTACAAATGCAGCAGTTACTGCAAATGTCCAGGCTTTGAGGGGAGGGACATGTGACTACAGGACTGTGTGGCTGGAGGCCCCAATACAGTGTCGAGTCAAGGATGATGATCACTTTGAGGAGCAGAAGCAGGAGTAGGCATAGTCCAGCAGCTTTTCTGCTGTACATCCTTCTGGATTCTGGAGTGGCTGCTCCCTGTGTTTTGATGCATATCACTATGCTATGGGACAAGGAGTGTTTAATGTTTTTCTCCTGATCTTGGCTATGGAAATGAACTGGACCCCAGCACTGTGCCTGACATCATCTCATGACTGTACTGCTTGGTACACTTTTCTGATGCTTGGTTAGGGTGATGATGAGTCAAGGTTTTTTGTTCCCTCTACAACCAAATATTTGTGTGCCTCCTGAATGAATTGGAAAAAAGAGGATTGTTGAAATAGTTGGTGTTGGAGCTGGCACAATATCATGTCAATGAAATTTCAACTACACATTTGTACTTCCATTTCCAGCCCAGCAGAAAAATGCAAACCATCTTCACTCTGGAATCTGGTTCTTATGTATGAGAATATGTAGGAGACCCTGATCTCAGACATGTGGGAGTCTTCTAAGTTGGCATCATCACTTTCTGTCCTTTAACTAGCCACGTAAACTTTTCCCTCTTTGGGCTGGTTTTCAGATGTTTGAGGAGAGTATCTGCTAAACTGCCAGCTGTGCCACATGTATGAACTGCTTGTGAAGCAGAGCTAGCTGGGGCCTCAAGCCTTAAACTGAATAACAGTCCTGTCAGAGTATCTCCTCTTGGTGGTGTTTCCTTCAGGATTGACTCTTCAAAAGTTCTGCTTCAGCCCAGAAACACCAGGTAAAGCTTGTTTGCTGAAAGAGTACTCCCAGGAACCTGGTGGTGGAGCTTGTTACTCTGCATCCTCTCTCCTGACTCCTGGTTTCTACACCTTCTCTGGGCCAGACCTTTGTAACCTCCAAGTCTTTGGCACAGATTCCACTTCTAGACCTTTTAAGGCTGATTGTCTTAAGTTGTAGAGCTGTGTTGCAGAGATGACATCTCTTTCCCTGGGCTGCTTGCTGCCTCTGGGACCCACGTTTGGGATCTTGTGAAGGCAAGAAAAGTATCTGTTAGGCTGGTAGGGCTTCTTGACCTGTGCCATGCCTGGAAAGAGCCAGTGAACTCTAAGGCACCTAGGAGATTGGGAACCTGTGAGGATTGGCTCACAGATTGTCTGGTGTTGGGGAAGTGTGTCAGCTGCCTCTCCTCAAGCTGTCCCCACTGGGTCATCACAGACTATTAAGATCACTCAGTCCTTTATATTTGAAGGGAGTTTGGGAATTCAGGTAGGTCCAGCATCCCCAAAGGGAACACTGATTTCAGGTGAGGTTATTATGGTAGTATCCAAACCGAAGTAGCTGTCTAAATTGGTGAAGATGATCTTTTAGTGTATTGTACCTCTTGCCTTAAAACATATCCCTCAGGCCTTTTGGTGTCTGCACTTGGGGATGCCTTTTGCTGCTAATTCTGACTGCAAAAGCAAAATACCAGTCTCAAGGAGTTGCCAAGCTTTGACACTAATTCTTGTTCTAAACTAAAGTGTCCAAACTGGTGGTGGCCTGGCACAAAATGTACTTGCCTGCTTGCTCTACCAAATAATGTAATACAGCAACACCTGCAGTTTCATAAAGATTACTTATTATACACATTATACATTTAGACTGAGATTTTTTTTCTGACTTCGTTCTGGTAGTACTCTCCCATGCCTGGTGTCTGTTTCAATTTTTGCAAGTGGATCTCAGTTTTGTGGGTGTTGGTTGTACCTGTGGTGATGCCAAAAGCAGCCAGAAGCGCAGTGTCCTCTCCAGTCCCCATGGCACCAGCAGACAGCAGGTTATTGAGGTGACATGTCAGCTGTGGCATCTCTGCTTCCTCAGGCAGGCTGCTCACATTTTACACCGAATTTCTCTGCAGCAAAAGTTACCTGTAGCATGGGCTTGTCAGTAAAACACTGTCCTGTGGTTAAATCCTCAGTGGTTAAATGGCACAGATAACAAATGGAATGTAGACTTCAGTTTTGGGGGATTTTTTAGATGAATAGAGCCAAAATTGTGTTCTGGTTCATTCAGCTGCTGGGTCATTGTTGCTGCTGCTTGCATAGAGCAGAATTACAAGAGAAGTTGCAAAACCATGCAAGTTGGCTGGAGAAAACTGAACTGTAGGGGATTCTTCAGTGCTCTGACTTCATTGCTGCTTTTATTCTGACCTTTCTGCACTCTTTTGGGTTGTCATTGAGAAAGGCCATTGCAAATTACACCTAGAACATAAAGTCCCTGCTTATTGAAGTCCTGTCAGTGTGGCTTCCAACTGCATGTAAGCCTTTTTTTGCTGGGGGATGATATTTGTGGCTGGCTTTCTTAATTATTTTTTTAAGCTGATTTTGGAATATTGCCAGTAGAAATCTGTTTAAGGGAACTGTTAAAGTAAAACAAAAAATCCCTAAATTTAAAAGCTAGGAGCTCCCCCTACTTGCTGTGGCTCCCTGACTGTCTGGACTTTAGGTCCTGTTGCAAATGCCCAGCAAAGATAGCATGTGACCCAAAAGTAGAGCTGGCTTGGCCTTCTCCTGGGTTGTGATGACACAACTGAAAAGCGAGAAACTTCTTCAAATTACTAGTGGCTTCTGAAGCTGTGTCAGGCAATTTTCTCCATTCTGATGACTCTCCACTGGATTTTTCTGACCCTCTCTGCCCAGTGGGTAGCATGGGAAGCTACCCACTTTCTTATCCAGAGTCCAGCTTGTCAGAAACAACATTTCAGTGCAGTTGTGGCACTCTTTGTTCCTCGATTTGAAATAGTTCAGGTCCCCTTTGATCTGGGGAGGTGAAGGCTCTGCTTTGCTGCTTGGGTACCTGCTGTCTCTACCAGCAAGATGTTTCAGGCAGAAGCTAGTGTTTTACATCTTTTAGATATGCAGATTCGCAGAGTGTTCTGGGTTGGAAGGGACCCTTAAGGATCATCAAGTCCAGCTCTTAGCTGCATGGCCCATACGGGGATTGAGCCCGCCACCTCGGTGTTACCAGCACCATATATTATAACACCTTCTGTGCAGCTCACATTATTTAATGTGCTCATCCATAGCTGTGTCCTCTCCCTGCAGCACGTGGTGCCAGAGCTGCCCACTCGACAGTAGTAGGCAGCATCTGAACTTCTATGGGGAGAGGTGGGGATGGAGCTGAAGCCTCCTGACAGCAAAACAAGCTTATTAAACTTAACACGGTGGGTCACTGCCCAGCCCTCATTGCCAGCCTCTCTTTGCATGGGCGCTCTGCCTTCTAAGGGGCAGCTCCTCCTAACTCAGTGTCCTCAGCAGAGTGGCCCTCCGCAGTACGGCCTGGTGAGGGCCGTGTCGCGGTTCTCTGCTCGCCTGTGTCCCTGTCCTTGTCCCTGNTGGTTCGCGAGGCGGCCGGTGAAGAAAAATACCGTTAGAGATTTATTCCCTTAGCTTTCCAAACAAACGGGTCTCACAGAACGGGAGCGTGTAATTTCTGTGCTTTGGAATGCTCGTAATATTTTGCCCTTGCCTGATTTATTGCAGTGCCTGTGCTAGGTGTAAATATTAAAACAATTTATCATAAATTGAGCATTGCAAAGGCGACATCTGTTTTAGATAACAGGTTTTTTGAGGCTAAACTTTCACTGTACAGTTCATAAACTACACACTGGTCTTAAATCCCTTTCTTTAAACTCAGGTCTTTTCCTCTGTTGTTGAGTGGGCCGACACTTGTAATACTTTGTTGAGTATTCAAACTCTCCGTCATGGCTTTACTGTATGTTTTTGGAGCTGAAATGTTAAAACTCCCCAAATAATGCATGGCGTGAGGATGCACTTTAGAATGGGATTGCTGGGTCCCTTAGTACTTTCTGTCTCCTGTGGCTGTGATGCCATTTCATGAGGTGTTTTTCTCTTTGGTCAGAAGGCCAAGTACCATCATTGTGGTAGGTTTTATGTGCTGTGATACCACCATAAAAACTGACATAGCACTCCCCAGTTCTTCAGTTACACTGATAACATACTACAGAGAAAAGCCTCATGGAGTTTATCAAACAGAATCACGACATGTAGCTTCAAAAAAGAAGTAAAGGCTCTGCTTTCCTTTGTCCCTTTACAGGAAAAAACGGGCAGATGGATTGACAGTTCAATATATTGTGTGTTTTTCAGATTTGAACTTCTGTAATAGAACAAGTGTTTCTGTCATACTCCGTAATCCTGCTCTCCCATGAGATATCTTGAGAAACCTCAGAAATGGCATATCAAAATTGTAAACCACAAAGCATAACCCTTAATATAGCCCTGGGGCAAACCTCTGTCTTCTGAATTGCATGGCACAATGGAGATCATAGAATAAAAGAATGTTTTGCCTTGGAGGGTTTTTTCTTTCCTTTTTTCAAGCTAGTTCTAATATTTACAGTACTTCTGTTCTCTGCAGATTTAATTGAGTCAATTAAGATTCTTAGGCTCGATTCCCCTAGGTGTGGGTTAAAAGTTTTTTGTTTTTTTTTTCTTCTCTCCTCCCTCTTGCCAGCTGTTGTTTCTTGTTCTTGCCCAGTTACAGAGGAAGCAGCTACCTGGGATTTTGGTACCATTTGCAAAGCTCCCTGTATTGCAGGGAGGTGATCTATCATACAGGCAAACATGAATAACACCTGGTTTCACTTGCCTTTATTTCTGCTTTCTTTTATGCCCTTTACAGTGTTGCACCTCTTTGAACTGTGTATTCTGAGGGTTTTTTCCTATGTAGAAAACTATCTCTTTGTTTTTCAGTAGTCTTACCTCTTCAGGAAGGATTAAGGGGAAGATTTCTTCATAGTTCAAGAGGTGGAGTGGGCGTGCCTGTATTTCAGCTTTTGCCATGCTTAGCTCTGTTCCTTATCCACACCATTACCCGAGAGCTGAGTTGGCATATTCAAGCAACTGTTGATGACCATGGGTGTTGAAGCAGCAGACCTTTCTCAGGCTGGCACTCTGTAAACCACATACTCCTTCAGGTACTTTTGTTCTCTGTTAGTGGTGTGTCTCAGTTTTTCTGTGGCTTCTAGCTTTGCATTTGGGCCAACTGAGAATGCCCAGGTACACCCACAGACTGCATTTTCATGCACATTCAGACATGCACCAAGCTCCTGTTGAAGTGTGACTGTCAAAGGTTTCAGTCTGATTACTCTGAGGATGTTTGGTTGGCATCCAAGTCTTGTACATCAGATGGAATGCTGCCAACGAGCGTTTCCTTGGAAGCCCAGGGTGAGAAGTGTCTGGGTATGTTTTCAGTACAGGTACACAGAAAAGCACTTTTTCTTCTTCATTTGGCACGGAGACTGATCATTGCTCTTGGTGTTGCACTTTGCACGTTACTCTTGTCTTTAAATGATAATTTTAACACTATTCATGGTATTTTAAATATGTCCTCTTAGAACTCCATGGCCACTCGATTGTGGAAAAACAAATTCACGTATGGTTTTCAAGTGCTGATCTAGGTATTGATGCTCATTTGGATTATCTGAACTGATGGGTGATATCACAAATTTTGCTGGCAGTAATGTAACTTTTAAAGGAGTATTGGTGGGAGTCCCTGTCCTGACCATAATCCCAAAATGAGTGTCTTAAAACAGACCTTGGCAGTATTCTTAGTTTATCCAATAGGTCCAGGGAATAGTAGTAGTAGTAGTAATAATAATAATAATAATAATAATAAAGATAGTGATGATGACGATGATGATGTTCTTAACTTAGAGTCTTGTTTCAGAGGCCAAGTTAATGCCTTGTTTTCTGTTACTTTGACTATTGATTTGTGAACAGCTTGCTCCTCCTAAAGTTCTTGTATAGGCAAAACTACAGAGGATATTTGGTGAGTTTGTTACTGGGTTGGCAGGAGAAGTATGTGATAACTTTGCTCCACACAGAACTACATCAAGACTCAGTGCCCAGAAGACCCTTGGCTGTAGTTGTTGTGTGTGTGGTTGTGTGTGTAAAGACTGCCATGTTCTGGCTTGGAGTGGTCTTCTGTACAAACATTAGCTACTCCTAAAATACTGCAAGGGGTTGGGTGCTGCTTTTGTGTGTAACCTGGCATGGAAATCAGANTAATAATAAAGATAATGATGATGACGATGATGATGTTCTTAACTTAGAGTCTTGTTTCAGAGGCCAAGTTAATGCCTTGTTTTCTGTTACTTTGACTATTGATTTGTGAACAGCTTGCTCCTCCTAAAGTTCTTGTATAGGCAAAACTACAGAGGATATTTGGTGAGTTTGTTACTGGGTTGGCAGGAGAAGTATGTGATAACTTTGCTCCACACAGAACCACATCAAGACTCAGTGCCCAGAAGACCCTTGGCTGTAGTTGTTGTGTGTGTGGTTGTGTGTGTAAAGACTGCCATGTTCTGGCTTGGAGTGGTCTTCTGTACAAACATTAGCTACTCCTAAAATACTGCAAGGGGTTGGGTGCTGCTTTTGTGTGTAACCTGGCATGGAAATCAGAAGGGTTCCCAGCCTCAGAACCTACACTGTTGAATACTGTTATCAGTGACAGCTGTCAAAGTGAACAAACAAAGGTGCATCTCTGGAGGATTTCTCCTTTTTATGGTTATGGTTTTTCACTGTGGCAAAGCTGAGCTGCTAGCAATCTAGACAATCTTTCTCACCCACATAAAATAATTTACATTGGAAAAAACCGGCAAGATCTTCAAGTCTAAATGTTAAGCTGGCACTGCCAGACTGCCAAGTCCACCATTAAACCATGTCCATAATGAAGATCAGCAGAGCTTTACAGCGTATTACAAAAAAAGAAAACAAACCCTGCCTGATTTTAAGCAAATGATAGACTGAAATGTCTTTATGTGAGTGTCAAGAAGCAAAATCTGTACCATCTGTTTAGAGCTTTAACTTCACTCACTCCCAAATTCGTAGGAGTGAGATGACTTCTGGGGATAGAGAGGTATAAACACTGTGCAGAGAGTATGTGTGGGAATGCACAAGGAGACAGATAAACATTTGCATTTGGGTACTGCTGTCTTGCGTGCAGCCATTCATGTGTCATCAGTGACAGGGGAATGGCTCAGAAGTGTGGTGGTGTTGGGTGGGTTTTGCCTGCTTAGAGTGAGGCAGGAAGAGGTTCATGCCTGTGTGATGTGGGTTCTTCTGACTCTTCTTGTTGTGGTGATATTTCACATCAAGAGAAACCATTGCCTGTTGCAACTGGATTGCAAGTAATATTGCTCTGTTCAGTGGCATTCCCTAATCTGTCAAGTTTGCTTTAAAATTTGCAAAGCCTTTTTTATTGATTCATTTATTTACTGGTTTTGGCTTCCTGTTGCACACAGGAAGTCTCAGCTCTTCTAGGGCTGACCCTATGCTCCAGAGAAATGAGTTGTGGGTTAAGAATTTCCTGGGCTTGATAGTGTGTTTGAGCAGCAGGAGTTTCAGCTCTGTTTGACATGCTTCTGTAGATTATAGCAGCTCAGAGGCACAGATAAAAGTGACTATGTACAGCTGTGATTGATGTTTAGGCTTCAGACTAGTATTAGCCGGCTGTCTGTTTGTCCCTTGAATATAGCAGCTGTTTCAAGTTTGAAATTTTTATTTAAAAAAAAAACCCAAAAAAAACAAAAACAAAAACAACAAAAAAAAATCACAACAAATACTTAACAGAATACTGATACCAAAATTTTATTTGCAGACCAGAGACCTTCACAATGTTGATCTGCTCTGAGCCTCTTGCACAGCGCTGGTTACAGGACTTCTTTGCCCTAATACTTTCCTGAAAGCATGTATCTTCTGATTTTGAACTTAATATTTATAGTATCCAGTCACCTTAATACTTGCTAAGCTCTTCCAGTGTTTATTCTTCCTATAAAAATCATACGCTTTATTAAGAATTTGGACTTCTGTGAATTAAAATTTGATTTTATTTTTTTGTTACAGCCTTCTCACCCCACCACCCTGTAGATTATCCACCTGGATTCCTTAGTCTTTCAAAAAAATAAAAAAAAATTCCCTCTCCACCATGTTGTTACTATTGCAGGCATTCCAAAGGTGACTTCTGGCCAGTTTTAGTTTCTTTCATGCTGATTCCCATCAACAATGTTCTGCCATTTCTCTCTGTATCTCAGGATTTGTATCCTCAGCAAGTATGTTAGTAGTAACTTGCTTAGTAACATAAACCTTTAAAAGTCACATAATGCATGTCTGGGGTCTGGTGTGGCAGTAATTCTGCTTGAAGCCCATCTGCTTGGGATGACTCCTCACTTCCAAGAACCATTTCACACTTGCAACTCTCCTTCTGGTTGTTCAGTTAGTGAAGCAAATATTTGAATTTAAAGCTCTATGTAAAATTTTATATGTGGTGTGGTAAGATGTTAGCTGAGTAACTAGCACTGCCAGATGTTAGGGTAGAAGATTTAGGATTTCATGATGGGCAGTTAGTTTTTTTGCAGGTGAAAGGGGTTGTGTGTGTGAGAGAGAATGAAGAATTGCAGGCTGACGGCAGCATGAGTGAAGCAAGTGGGTTTAGGCACCTTACTTGTCTTTGATAGAGACATAATGTGGGTTTAGTTTCTTACCCAGGAAGAGCTTTGTTCCCCTTTGCTCTGTGCTGGTGCATGGAGCAGAGTGTTCAGTGGCTGTGTTTGGCACTGGTGGTGGCCAGGAGCTCCTGGCTGTGCAGGATGTCCGTGCCTGGCTTGGCTGTGACAAGGAAGCAGACAGAGTAGTTACCCCCTTGGCTCAGGCTGTCCATACCTGCCTTGGCTGCTGCCAAGGAGAGCAGCCACTGTGCTTCATGTGCTAGAAGGGAACTGGTGAGTCTGGTCTCATGGGCTCCATGTTCAAACAGAGCTGCAGTCCATCCCACCCCTTGTGGAGGATAAGGGGACATGCAAATTGCGGGTGCGGAAAAGACTGTATTTGGTGTTTAGGCACTTGTCCAACAGGAACTGCATTTTGGTGGGACCAGACTTGCACAGGCTGTTTTGGCACTGCTTGTGGAAGGTTTTACTGTGACTGCTGCAGTGTTCAGTATGTCTGGCTTAGGACAACATCTGTGCCATCAGATCTTCACTTGTTTGCTCAGGCAAGAGAGATGAGCACCTTTCAATACACAGCCCTTAGGACAAGGCTGCTTGCTGCGGGAGGATACTTTTGGGGGGCTGCTGGTTTTCTTTTTGCACTCCCTGTTGTACATCCCTGGATATCAGCAGAAGAACCTACTTTGGAGTTTCATTTGTGACTTAAATGTTACTGACTTTATCTAAGGAAATTTATTCCCAAAGCAATTAGAAAACTATTCAGTGGTCCTTAAGTCCATATTGATTGGCATTAGTTATATTATCTTTCTTGATATTTTTACATAGAGGATGTTGCTTTTCTCAATGCCAGTGTCAGGTTGATACATTAATTATTACCTATGTTACCTTTCTTTAAATGCTTTCTATGAGATTTTTTTAAAACTTCTACATTCTTTGACTTGTTGAAAAGAAGTTTCACAAGCCAACATTAAAAAAATGCCTGAGATGCTCCTGCAGGCCTATTCCTTATATGTCTCCAGTGAATTGAGCTGCTCTATCTATAGCAATCAGGAGAGTTTCCAAAAGAAATTTCCTGAGTACTGCTTTGGAGAAGAGTATTTCCAAAATGAAATAGCTTTCAGCAGTTTCCACCACACCACCTCTTGGCAATACCTTGATACAGGAGACGCTCTCAGTTGTATCGGGCCACACGGGGTGGTTTGTCACGCTGCTCTTGTCTTCGTGTTCAGTCCCTGCAGTGTGGCATGCTGGACTGATCAGGAATTGGCAGTCACTCTGTGGCCTGTGTGCTCCTGTCTGTGCTCCCTGCTTTCTCTCTACTACAAATGAAATCCCACTTCCTCACTTGATGTCAGTGTCAAAGAACATGAATGCTTTGGATTGTTTTATGTGCAATGTTAAGAGACCAAAGAGAACTCTTACTGTATTTGTCAGCTTTAAGATGGTGTGGTTTTAAAATTTGTTCATGTTAATAATTCTAGAGTTAAGAGCAGCCACATGTCCCATTGCCAAAATCATGCTGTAGCTGTGAAAATTAGGGAGGTGATAAAAAACTTTCTCCTTGACCTGCCAGGGGAATAAATGTTTTTTACATAGGTACAGCTCTTTTCTGAACCTCCAGACAGACAAGTACACATTACTTTCTGAAAATACTTTAAGATCATTTTTCAACTAAATTAGGATGTATGTCTTTTAAATTTATTTCTATTAGTGGATGTCATGTGAAATGGCTTGGCTAGTCCTGGCATTGTTTAAAAAAGAAATATCAAAATACCGTACCCAATGGAATTAATAAGGTTAATTTCCATGCCACTGTTAAATATTATTAATCCTTAGAAACTCACATGCATTTGTTAAAAGAGAACCAAAACAAATATCAAATAGCTTTGCCCCAGAAGACCAACAGATGTTTTGTTAAGGGATTTGTATGAAGATTTTTTCTCTGTTTTAGGTTATGCCTTATTGCCATTTGAAGATTTTTTTAATTTTATTGATTCCTTTTAAACCTTTCGTTTGAGTGATGTCATTCTCGTTAAAAAATATCCTGTGAACAGATATTGGGTATGTTCTTTTAGCTCTTTATCTTAATTGGGCACCAAAATGAAATAAAGTTTCTGAGAGTTAAAAGATGGTGGGGTTTCTCTTTTCTCTTCCTTTTTTAGTTCTGTTTTTCCTTGTTTCAAAACATTATTAGTTGATACTGTTTTGATAATGATGGAGTATTCTGAAAAGCTCATGACATTTTAAACTATTTGAGCTTACTTGAATTGCCACACTACCTCCTTACGCCCATCACTCCTTCCCCCATCTCCCTTTCCCCATTTTCTATGACTTCATTGGGATATTTTTATATCTTGTGCTTCAAAGTGCTGTCAAAGTAGATGCTCAGCTGCGGCGGGTCTGGCAGATACACATAAACTGATAATGGGCCTCTTATAATAACAAGTAGATTCAGCTTGTGAATTTACACTTGGAAGGAGGAAAAAAAATCCTGATTTTCAGTTGAGGTGTTGAACGTAATGAAAAGCATTTCCTTTTTCATCAGCTTAAGCTGCAGTCTGATCATTGTGGATTGGAAGTTTATCTCAATGAAGTATGAAATTTTTAAGCTGTAGAGCACAGGAAGCCCTGATCTTACAGCTTCAGACATGAAGGTCAGGCAGGTCATTTTAGAAGCAGTGCCCTGTCTAGTGAAGAGAAGCTTTGCAGATAGCTAAAGTGAATAATCAATGCTCTGTCTCCTCCACTTGTGTGCTTGTTTTTTATGGCAACATGTGGAAATAAAGATTTCAAATATCCTCCTAAAAAGTGTAGGAAAAATGTCTTAGATAAAAATGTGCCATGTTCATACTTTGAAGTGCTTTCTGCATATTTCCAGTTAGTTTTTGATCAGCTTCCTTTCAAAAAAGCAAAACTTTGCACTTCTGCAGGGATGGCGAGAATTACCTGCTGCTTTAGGGATTTTGGGGTTGAAATACTATGCATTTGAGTTTTGGACCATTTAGTGTGAATTAGTGCACTTTCAAATTCTAATGGAATCAGGAAGTAAATAGTATTGTGTGAGTAATGTAGCCAAACACAGTTTTAATACATCCTCCTTTGGTATAAAAACCATCAGTGCTGTGGAGAAAAATATTTCTGTGCAGCAATTCCTCTGGGTGCTCTTAGGCCTTCTCAGGCATGCAGAGGCTGGTGCCTCTGGCTTTTCATGGCTTGCTACCTCAGCTAGCAAGGTCATATTTTGCTTGGCCATGTCCACATATGTAATCCCATCTCTGATGGCCCACATAATTGTGATGGCACTGGCTGCCTCTGACATTCACATGGCGGACATAAGGTGCTTGGGGCTAGCGACACGTGCTGTGCTTTTTCTTTCCTTTTTTTTTTTTAATTATTTTAAATGAAGCATAGTACTGGTCTTATTTTTGCTCTTATTCCATTGCACTTAATTTTCTTCACAGCAAAGCTACTGCAACTTTGAGGACAGAGAGGGAAAGACCCATGGTGGTAAAGCATTTACAGCACAACTATCTTTGACTTCTTCCATGACCTGTAAGGTGATGATGACTTAAAGTAAGAGTGAGAAACATCTTGCCTGCTGTGGGTTTGGTTTAGGTTTTTTTGTGGACAAAGTAAAACTCTTCCCCAAACACCTTAACAGTAGTGTTTTTCACTAGAGTAAAAGGTGGGATGTGAAGACACTCTGCCAAAGAATAGAGTGTGCTGGAAGTCCAAGTATTTGCTGGTCTGATAGTAATCCTGAGAATAATCTGTCAGTTCTCAGCTTTTGTATTTCAAGTTGCAGTTAGTCATTGAAGTGTATTCTAATTAAATTCCTTCTCTAATGGTTATGGCTATCACAGCATTAGGTTCATTAAGTTAAAACTTAAGAACACAGCTTGCAACTCCTACTTTTGAAATACTATTTTTCATGTGCAGTGTTGGATCGTCTTCATATGTAGCTGATAGCCTCAACTTTGCAGGAGAGGAGAAAAGGAATTATACAGGGCTTCTTTCCTACACTTACTATCCTCTGAGGAAAACAAAGCAAAATCTCTTCCTGCACTTTTTAGGTTAACGTGTTTCAGTGAAGTGTGACCATGTGTCTCCAATCATTGCCTTCCTCTCCAGGCTATTGCTCTGCTTAGCCTGGGTTGGTGGCCCCTACCAAAGCTCTCCATGTTGCACCTTGTTGCTCAGAAGGGGAACTTCTTGTACAATTCTGCAAAGTGTTATTGTAAAAATAAGTTCACACTTATTTAAATTAACAGCATTATTTCTAGTTCTTTAATGATCATTTTAGAAAGGGATTTGTTTTCTTCCTTTCTTTCTTCTTCCCTTCTATTAAATTTTTTCTTCTGTTACTGAACTGCCTGGATGTTCAGTTATAAAATACAAATACAGTGACTGAAATTCATATGACATCACCAGCTGTTTGTCTGCTTTACAAAGATTGTCATGTTTTTGCTGTCTGGAATTTTGAAGAAACACTAAAATACAACAGTTGAAAATAATAGTATTAAAAGCGAAAAACATAACTCGAAAATACTGGAACATATTTTACTGAAGTGGAAGAGGCATTTAATGAAAGTACTTTTGGCAGTAATTGAAAGACATGTTTGATGTTCCACTAGATGCACATGGCTTAGGAAAGGAAGTACATTTTTGTTTAGTGTAGGAGAGAACTGATGTTAAAAATACTTAAATTATTTTGATTCAGGTTAAGCAGTTTCATTATTTCTGATACCTTTAATGCCTGCACCTGCTTGCAGCTTCAAGCACTTATGATTTGTCATTTGAGAATTGTCTGTTGTAACTAAATTTAGAGATATTATTCTTTAAGTGCTTGCTCATTGTAATAAGCTTAGCCTTCTAAAGTCATTTGTAGCCATCTGAAGATTAATGTCTAACATCTCGGCTCCACTATTGGTAGCAAAAGTTAATATTGAAAAAATATATGACCTTCTCATGTAGCTACAGAAAACTTGAGAGACACAGGAAGAAAGTCCTCTGAGATCTTTTGGTTTTTTTAAATGTTTGAATGTTGATAGAGTCATTTAGACTGGAAAAGACCCTAAAGATTGAGTCCAGCTCTAGACCATGTCCCTGAGTGCCACATCTGCGTGTCTTTCAGATACGTTCCTGGGATGGTGACTCCATCACTCCCCCAGGCAGTCTGTTCCTGTGCTTGACAATGCTTTCAGTGAAGAAACTTCACTTTATAGCCAGTCTGAACTTCTCTTGGTAACTTAAGGTCTTTTTCTCTCATCCTGTCACTTGTTGCTTGGGAGAAGAAGCTGACCCCAACCTGGCTACAGCCTCCTTTCAGGCAAGTGTAGAGACTGGGATTGTCCCCCCGAGCCTCCTTTTCTCCAGGCTAAACTATTCCAGTTCCCTCAGACACTCCTCCAGACCCTTTACCATGTTGCCCTTTACTGGACAACGCACCAGCATCTCAGTGTCTGTCTTGTAGTTAGTGACCCAAAATATTCCTAAAATTCCCTGTTCTTTGAGGGAGATGGACGGGGTTCCTAATAGCAGTCCTGAGACAAAGCTTTATCTGGCTGGATGTGTTTTCATGAACCCTGGTGTTGACTTCATCTTGCCTGCAGATTGCCTGTACAATCTGGGAATTGTACAGCTCTGCATCCTCATGCTAAATTATGGTGTTGCCCTGTAATTTAGGGACTGGCTGCCCCTAAATTTCAGCATGGAAGTGCTTAGCTGGGTGTAAGAAAGCAGCCTCGTCCACAGCAGTGCTTGAGTGGTGACATGGGCACCTGGGAATGCAGAGCCACGGCTGGATTTTTTTTCCTCAAGACGTGGCATGTGCCTGTGGAGTAAAAAGGCAAAGCAAAGCAAAGCAACACAGCCCCAGTGTGTGGGTGAGGGAAGCACACTGCATGTGTGGACTGCTTAATCAAGTCTTTCAAACTACTCTGAAGGGTTTTCAGGAGCTTTGATGGTATTTTCAATCTGGAGTCAAGTGCAGTTTTTTATTGTCCGTTCGTGTTGTTTTGAAAGCATCCTTGTGAGAGTAACCTGTTGAAAGCAGCCATCTGTCTGTATTACTCTTGGGGGTTTTTTTGTGGGGCTTCTTTTGTTTTGGTGGTTTTTTTTAGGTTTTTTTGGGTTTTTTTTTGTTTTGTTTTTTTTTTTTGTTTTTTTTTTTTTTTTGTTTTTTTTTTTTTTTTGTTTTTTTTTTTTTTTTGTTTTTTTTTTTTTTTTGTTTTTTTTTTTTTTTTGTTTTTTTTTTTTTTTTTGGGTTTTTTTTTGTTTTGTTTTTTTCATTATTATTTGGGAGGGAGGGATCACAACATGACTGGCATTAAAATAATGCATTCCTAAATTTCTGTGGTTAAGGCCATGGGTGTTAGCATTCTTTGTAGCTTCCAAAAACTGAAAGAAATATGGGTCATGAAGTCTTGTGAACAGGTGGAAATATAATTCTGACCTTCCTTCGCTGTATATTTTTATATTCTGGGATAATTTGCCGGATTATCCCTCTCAGTGAACCAGTTGTTTTGCAGGTTTATATTTCCTGGTGGGATTTCGTTCGAGCGACGCCTTTAGCTCTTTTCCCACAGTTAACGCTCCTTGAACTAAATGTGTGCACGTGTGTTTGCACGGAGGGTGCAGGGGCTCCTGGACGGAGGGATCCGGGATGACGCGGTCCCGGCCCGCGGGGTGTTGGGGTCTCCCGGCGGGAGCGCGGAGCGGCTGCGCTTCCGCGGGCGCAGCAGCAGAGGGCGCTGCAGGGCAGGGGATGGCCCGGCGCCGCTCCCTGCTTCCACTGCTACTGTTACACATCGCGTGGTTTTAATTTCGTACAAGAGGTGTTTTATAACAATTACCTATTATCATATAATGTCATATATTCAATTTTTAAGTGCTGCTAGCTACTCTGGTCCCTAATTATGTTAACTCTCTTTTTGGAAATTACCATTCTGTTTACATGCTAATGCTACGCAGATTCCAATTTTCTGTGAGGCTGCTAAAGATAATTTGTAGTTATTCATTAAAATACCCCAACGCTCTATTTACAGTCCAGGTTTATTCTTCACGACAAAATCATGAGGTCACTTAAAAAGGTAGGAGAAGTCAGACTTGGCAGTTAGGGATGGTGCCATATGAAAAGCCTTAAAATGCCTCCAGTTTTTCCATGAACAGAGCCAAATGTATGGTGGGCTTCTTTGTAGTCTTACTTTCTCTAAGTACGGTAACTACCTTTCAGAATCTTTAAATTGGAAACCATCTTCCTTCCTGTACTGTTTAAGAGACAGAATGACTGATTTTGAGATCTGTGTAAGTAATTGAAAAAACTGTCTGCAAGCTGATACCATTATTATTATTGTAGTTATTACTAATATTGTTATTAACAGGATTTATTTTCACTAAATCTACTGACCAAATCTGACTAAGCAATTGAGTTTTAAAATGTGCAGGGTTACAGGGGACGGTTTTGAGGATCACATGTATCACTTGTATCACACGATCAGTTGTGTTGTCAAACTGACTTACTGGAAAATCAAATATAATCATTTCAAAATAGGATGCTATTTAAAAACAGATACGGGATTTTTTCCCAGATTTTGATAATTGTTCCCATTTTACTTGTGTAATCAGTATTAGATGATCTGTTTCTTGAACATTGTGATTCAAGAACATTTTAAACCAAATAGCAATGCTTTAGAGTCAAGAAATTGTGAGATATTGCAGATTCTAAGAATCTGTTCCTATTGATTCTCATGAAAGCAAAGACTTTGGCATTTTTTAGTGAGCTTTGTTTTAATATCCTATGCCTTTCTGCCTACATTTTATGATGAAGTTTGACTGTGTGTGTGGCACTTCACTAATCCCTTGAAAGGCCAAAGCATGTGATTCAGAGCAGTTTTCTGCTTATTTAAATACATACTTACATGTTGCCCTCCTCAGGTCACTGCTTACTTGTGGAAGCAAAGCAAGTAGTTTTCTTTGAGCTCCCGTTATGTCCCTATCTGCATGATGCACTGCTATTTCATTTTGCCTGCAAAGCAAGACCTTCAAAAAAGTGAAAATATGCCATGTTTAATTTCAGGTTTTAGAGTCATAGGAATTAATTATGGGAGGGTTTAATTGGCACACAGAATTGTACTTTTGTTCTGGTTTCAAAAAGTCATGGTTTTTCCTCCCAAGCTCAAATATGTGCGAAAGCTTCAGAATGAGCAGAGGTTGCAGCTTAGTTGTGTCGAAATCCTGTCTAGCGATGCCTTCTTGTTAATACTGTTGGACTTTTATAGCTTGCTGAGGTTCAATTTCTGACTGGGGCTTAAAAAGAGTTCAGAATACAAATCAGTTGTTTGAAGAGCCTGTAATGCTGAGCTGGGGGCACTGGGAAACAGAGAAGTGTGTCCCTACAGTCACTGGTGCAGTGTGTTCTCGGTGTCGTCACTTTGCTGTGAGCTTTCATCACAAGTGCCCAAAGTCAGTCAGACCCAAGGTCCCTGTTAAAAGCAGCATTTTAGCACAGGCTTCATTGAGGATGCTTTTTTCGGACAGCAGGAATGGGGAAAGCTTGTGTTGATCCTGCTAGACAACATTCTCACAGTTACCTGCAATTTGTGGCTTAGGACCTTCCTGAACCAAGTGCTATCTCTATATGATTTACAAGTAGAAAATGAAAATTAACAAATGGTGCTATGAGAGTGTAAAATGAACCTATGTCCTGGGCTCCTATTTTTCAAAAGTAAAGCCTCATGAGAGAGAATGAGTTTATAATGTGGGTGAGAAGCTCAGGGCCATACAAAATCGCAAGATTTTTTTTGGGAGGAGCCGAATAATTCTTCTGTCCCCCAGTTCTTTAGGTCCATGGCAATACCACTACCTCCTGAGAAAGTCCTGGTGAGAAGGCATGGAAGTTTCCTGGTGCCTCTGGAAGCAGACTGTGTGTTGCTCTCTGTGATGAAGTTTAGGCTGAGTTTTGGAGGAAGAGTCACAGATGAAAACATGGAAGAGGGCAGGACAGTGCATGTCAATGTGTGTGTGTACACACACAGAACACTCTTGCATGCTGTCTGCAGTGGTGTCACATCAGAAAACCTTCCTCCTCTGACTAAAACCACAGGCATTAGCACTGTTTTCCTACATACATCTCAATAAACCCATGGCTTTTGGAATCAGTATAAATGGTGTTAAGCCAGCTTGATTAAAAAAAAAAAAACAGAAGTTGTCAGGTAATTTTAAAAAATCAACTTGTTATGGAAAACATACAACAGTCTAGACTTTAGGAAGAACGGTGAATAACATGGCTGCATTTTAATTCTTATCCTGCATTTATGTATAAAGATTCTGAAAACCAACCCAGATTTTCTGATTTCAAACAAATTTCACTCAAGCCCAGCTACCCTGTTGACTGAATTGAAAACTCTTCCTGCAAACTTATATAGTACTTTCTTAGTTTTCCTGTTGTGCTGCTCTGACAAGTTGAAAAATAGACATTGGTCCTGGGAGTGTGTATGTTTGCAAGTAAAAAAAAAAAGTCTGTGCAGGTTATCGGTCAGTAATAGTCAGACCATGGAACAGCTGAAAACATGGAAACAATTTCCTCCCTAATTTGGGCAGATTGGAATGCATCCCCAAAATCCAAACGGAAATAGTAAAATTTAAAAACTTTTTATTAGTACCTAACCCAGCTGCACCTGGCCGGCCTAATTGCCTTCAACCTGGTCATTACTCAAAGGCATGAAGTTTAGCCACCAACAGCACTTATTAATGTATAATAGGAATTTACTTGTAAAACAGAATTATTGGAACGGTGTGATATCATAAAGACAGAGGTGCTGACATTTTAGATTGTTTTATATAGGGATGTTGAGTTATAATTTAGGAGTTGGATATTCTTTGGGTGATTAATCATTCTGAGGTATAACTTTAAATGTCTGGTGGATATACGTAGAATTAATGTTCGCAATGACCGGCTCACGGAGCATGCTTATGTGAAAAAGGTCATGTTTGGTTTCTGGACAATCTACTTCCCCAGCATTTTGTGAAAGGTTGGTGCAAAACCTAGAAATGCTGAGGCCACAGTTTAATGAAATGTTTCAACAAGACAGCTCCTCACTGATTTCTGTAAAGATGTCAAAGCCTAAGCCCATAAAAGTGCCTGCAAATTTGCCTCTTCATATCAATGGTGTGAGAAACTGAATACATTAATTCTGTTGGACCTCAAACTTAGAATCTGTCAATATGATTCCAGTGATTGATGGTTACAGACTTTTACCTACCTCATAAATATAATGTGCCTTGATTACAGAAGCGCTGCTAGTGCTGCTATAGTTGGTTATGTCAGCACTTCCATTGTAAACCCTGTTTCTTTAGGGGTTTATAACTCCATCATAAAAATTCACTCTGGGATGAAATTTATACCATAGGCTTCTAGACTGTAAGCTAGTCATTGAAAATGCAGATATACTAAAAAAAAAAACAACAAAAACAAACAGTTGAACAAAGGCAAAAGCCCAGACTTGCAAATTTTTTCATGTGTACATGCAATTTCTGTAGGTGAGAAATGACTTCACTTTTGAGATGAAAGGTTGCTGCCTTTTTCTCCCTAGTGGAAGTCAGGCTCTATGTGGGTGTCTGTACATATGCACATACATACATGAATATACTTCTGTCATAAATATTTTTAAAACATAATATGCGTGCAATAACTTTTCTAAAAAAAGCTTGTGGTATTAATACATTGAAGTTTTTATCCATAACATGAACCGACACTAAACACCAATTTATAGATAAAATACAATTGCTCCAATGGAGCATGAAGGTCAAGGGGAAAAGCATTAAAAATATATACAGTTAAATACAGGGATTTGGGTGTGAACCTCACCTGGGCTAAGTTAACTTCAGTAAATATATATATACACTTCTATGAGCAAAATGTCATGTGATCCATGTGTGATCTTTTTTAAAAGAATGAATTGTTTAAAGCTTGTTTTAAAAAGCCTCTGATGTGGTATCTTAAAACACACATTTTTAAAAATACTTTGAGATTACTGAAGTAAACATCTAGCAGGTAATGTTTTCTGTTTCTTTTGTCTAATGTAGAAGAACAGTCCTACAAAGGTTTCTGTACTGTTGGTAGTAAACAGCACTATAAGATGGGGATTTTCTTAAATTACAGTAGTTTCAGTGCTCTTAAATGGTGTTTCTTAGTCCTTAATTCAGCATTAAATTTTTTCTGTGTTTTGAGTTTTTTTGAAAAATACACATTGTGGTTAGGTTTGAGGGTTTTTTCTTGCTTTTGCATGTTGTAAAGTTAGTGTTTGGATACCAAAGAGAACTGAAAATACTGGTAACATCTGTTTCCATATTCCAGCCTGGTGATATGGCAGATAATGATTGGAACTTAATGTGTGACATATCTTCCAATGGGGCTGTATTTGCAAGTAGTGTAAAACTGGCTCACTATCATTTAATTAGTTAATGTGTCTTAAGTTCCATTAATCTTTTCTTGCTGTGCATGTTACTGCTTTTCAAAGACTGATGAAAAAGGGAAGGAAAACTTCATTGCTTCTTTCCCCTGTTCTTTCCCATTGCTGGTTAAAATAAAATTAAGATGTCTAGCTAGCTATCATTTTTATGAATTATAGATAGAAATAGCCGAGTAGGAATTAATTTCTTTCTCTAAGTACCTTTAAAAAAATATAGATGAGCCTAAGATGAGGGTTGTTTCTGTTACTAAAAGTCCCACTGCTTCAACACTCTACAGCTTTTAATAAAGAATTGAGCTAAGCTTCTTTTTATTTAAAGGTACAAGTTAACCTCAGATGGATACCTTCACCTGATTTACTGATATTACCTCTCCACTTTGTTCGCTTTTAGGTTTTTGGCATAAAATTTCTAATGGCAGGGATTTTTAGGAGCCTAGAATTTTTCCATTTGAAACATGAATTGAAGCTCTGTAGCTTTGATTCTCTCCTCTCTCTCCCTTCCTCCTCCCCTTACCCCCCACTCTATCTGCAAATAAAAAGACCAATCCTCCCAAAAAGCAGCTTGCATATATCAAAGAAGGGACCTGGAATCTTAAATAACTTTATTTATGAAACAAGAGGGAGTGGGTGGTGGGATGCTAGCACTAAACTTTTGAGGGTGGGCATCCGGCTCTCACAGTTTACTTGGCTGGTTGAGTATCTTGAAAGCCTTAGTTTAAAAGTCATCTTACAATCATTTTTAATTGGCTCCAAGTAAGTAGTTGAGCATTTGTTCTGATAAGGAGGTTTTTGCTCTATGTGTGCCATAAAATCAGCAAAAAGAGGGATCTGTTTAATACAACAGTGATGCTGGGCTTTTTTGTTTCTAGGGTTTGCCCTAAACAGGATTTACCCCTTAAGGCAGCAGTAGCACACCATAAAAAGACCATTCTTTTACTCGACATCAGCAAGGCTTTAACTTTCTGGTTTTCAGATTTCTTTTTTTAATAGGCAGCAATAACAAGACTTCCATAGGGTGGTTGCTATAAGTACTGTACATGGTGTCTTAAGATCAGAATGCTTTGCCTGCAACGTTTTATTACTTTTTGTTTAAAAAGGCCTGGGAAAGAGCATCTAACAAACTTCAAGGTTCAGCTCATGTTTCTGGAAACTTTTCTGGGTGGGGAAAGCTTATAGATGGAATAAAGTCAAGCTGGTTTTGCTGATTTACACTTACGTTATTGCTTGAGTTCTCAAATCTAGGTACTCGCAAACCCTGACAAATATCCTAGTTTGCATTGTAACAAAAAAATCCCTAAACCAACCAACCAAGAAAAAAAAAAATCACCCAGAAAACCCCAGTGAAAGACAGAGAATTTAATTGAAAATTTGGATTAAATGCTTCCATGCACCATTAATTCTGTTGCTATAGAAATGTCAGCCTTTCTTTGCTCCCACATATCTATTAATTAAGTCAGTGTGGCATTTTTTATCAGAGGACTTGTTCCTGCTTACCCAGGAACTCAAGATCTAGTTTACAGCTGTGAAGAGTATTTATTTGGAGAAGCTATTTACTTTGTACCACCCTCTCAGTTCCTTTTATCATCTGTATTTTTAAAGTCTCCTCCTGACTAAGCTGCAGGTGGTCTGCTTTTTTTTGAGCAGCATGTAGGGCAGACACACACCACCCTACACCCCACTGTGTAGTTCATGTGTTCAGTGTGTGATGTGAAATTTCATGCAAGTCCTGTGACGTTATGTTTTGCTTGTTTAAAAAAAAAAACAAACCAAAAAAGGATGGCTTTAGGTGCTTGTTCATCAGCACGTCAGTCACAATTGTTCTTCACCTATTTGTTACAATTCCATTGGTAAGCTCTTTGTGTAATAACAAGTTCACATTGTGAATTGTGTAGCTCTGAGAAGTCTGACTTCTCTGGAATTCCATGGTTTTCTAACACTGTTTCAGTGGAGTGGGCTTCCTGTAACGTTGGTGTCAGTCAGACGAATTGTCTTCAGATGTCGCTGGAGAACACTGGAAGGTGCAGCCCTGCTCCTAAGGATGGGAAAACTTTTCCTGCTCCTGCCATGTAAGTGCATGGTCCTGAGTGTTCATGGTGCACCAGATAATGCTGGCAAAAAGATAATGCTGAGATAATGCTGGGAAAAAGACAGTTTCAGAGGGATAGGAGATGTGGATTAGAAAGTGTATTTGACTCAAGGCTTTGTTCTCTTTCAGTTGCTGAGTAATTCATAGAAATTTTTCAGCTTTCTGGAAGTTACTAGGAATTCCTTTTGTTGAAAATTGTTCTTGGCTGTCCCTGTAAAGTTGAAGGTGCATGAACTCCTGTCTTTTGATGCTTTGTTTGCTCATTCACATGCAGTTTCTAATGGTTTTTCACTTGTACTGATTGACTCAGATAATGTGGCAGGCTTGTTCTGATGTTTGTTTGAACTGGATCATCTTACTGCCACTGAGTTCTTTGGAAGGGAAAGACTGGCAAGTCAAGAGAAGGACACTCACATCTGGTACAGACGAAACAATGCATTTTTCCGCTTCTCCTATAAAAATGTGTCCCCTGACCCTCCCTCCTCTCTTCCCTAATCCTCTTAAAGCATTAGTTTGCATACTTCCTTTGCAGGAAGGAGTCATATATTCATTCTGGCAATGTGAGCTATCTTGGTGCATGATGTGGTGGGTGCCCCCATTTTTGCTCACTTCTTGGAAGAGATGAGATTATTCAGTCATCTTATACCAAAGTATGTGTGAGGTTTGGGGAAACAGGCTGTCAGTCTGCATTTTGTTGAAACTGGTCACTGAGAAAAACAGGGCCTGCTTGGGAGCCCAGGTAGTTCTTAAGACTGGGGAACTACCCTGTAGTGCAGCCCATGCTGCCTAACTTCTCCAGCTGCCTTAATCTCTTTAAAACACTCCCTGTGACTGAAGATTCCAGGAGCCTTGAGCTGCTTGGAGTAGTGGCCTCTCCTTCCTCCATAAGCTTTTCTCTGGGTACTGCTGAACTAATGGTGTACTTGGCTAGAGATCAGATGCTTTTTCTCCCTTTCAGTCCCTCACCCTCAGTGTAACATAATTCTGTTGCTGTATCTAGCAACAAAATGGCCTGTCAAAATGTCTTCTGATGACACTTAGCTTCAAAAGAATTTTGGTGACATTTGGCATGCAGTGTTAACAGTGAGAACCTGAAAAGCTTATCCAAAAGGTCATTTAGATATATAAGAACAGTGTGTCAGAATCTAATGATCTTTCAGATGATTGTGAGGGGCTCAAAGAGTCTGTAGGAAGGTAATCTGGGTGCTAATGAACTTTACAAACTGTCCAGCTCTGCAGAGGTTGCTTTAATGCCCCAGTTAACTGGTGCATTTCAGTTAAATCTGTGGATGTCACTTGAATGCTGACAAAATACCGGGGAGAACTTTGGTGGCTTTTGAGGATTTTCTTAATTCTTTTTTTGAAGCCGGGGACTTTTTTTACAGCAGGTAACACCTTAATTAGCTTGATGGACTATTCTGACATTCTTAACTCAAGAAGAACTGTGCCCTTTTCCTCTCTTAGAAACTGTCCATATGTAGTAGATTCACAATGAATTTTCAAGCTATTTTTTGTAAGGTCTTGGGATGTGGAATTCTTGAGGTGGTAAAAACATTAAGTACCAATTCTCTGTCCTTTCAAAGGAGTAAGGATATCTGTGTGTATATATGCATGCACGTGTGCATGCATGCATTCTCCCACACAAAAACTGACTATTTAGAATACAAAAAATACTTCCTTGGTGACTGTAAAATGCACATAGAAATTGTGGAGCTTCTTTTACAGAGCCATAGAGGGGTTGAGGTTGGAAGGGACCCTCTGCAGGTTGGTCATCTGGTGCAACTCCTCTGCTCAAAGATGCTCACTTAGAGCAGGCTGCCCAGGACCTTGTCCTGATAGCTTCTGAATATCTGCAAAGATGGGGACTCCACAACCACTCCTGGCAACCTGTGCCAGTGCTCAGTCAACCCTCACAATGAAAAAGTATTTCCAGCTGTTCAGACAGAACAGCTTCATATTTTACCTCTGGTCCTGTCAGTGAGCACCACTGAAAAGAGCCTGGCTCTGTCCTCTTTGCATCCAGCCTTTCGACATTTCTCCAGGCTGAACCGACCCAGCTCTCAGCCCTTCCTCATAGGAGAGATGTTCCAGTTTCTTTGTCATTTTGGTGGACCCTTTTTAGGGCTCTACTTTGTATGTCCATGTCTCACTTGTACTGGGGAGCCCAGAACTGGACACAGAACTCCAGCTGTGTCCTCACCAGTGCTGAGTGGAGGAAACTGACCTCTACTCAGCACTTCTGGCAAGTCTAACACAGCCCAGGACACCACTGGCCTTCTTTGCCACAAGGGCACACTGTTAGCTCATGTCCAACTTGGTGTCCACCAGAACTCCCAGGTCCTCACATGCCAAGGTGCTTTCCAGCAGAGTGACCCCCAGCACATTATTGGTACATGGGGTTGTTCTTTCCCAGGTGCAGGACTTTGTACTTCCCGTTGTTGAACTTTGCGAGATTAAGGATTCTGTGCATGACCTACATAAGTTTAATGCAGCTCAGACTGGGAATTATTTTCAGGTTAAAATGTGTTCTATTTGGCTTCCTTTTAGTATGTCTAAATGTTAAACCAGTTGAAATTTTTCAGTTTCTGTTGGGGGTGAAAGGGCAGGCAAGAGCTTTCCTTTGATAACTAGTCCTATTATGAAAGTTTTTAGCAAGTCAGAAATATATGTTATATTTTGTTCCTCATGCGAGCAATCTGTTAAAAAATAAATCCCTTAGGGTGTGACCAGAAATGATCACTTTTAACATCTAATGCAGCTTAATATTTTTCAAGCAGAGTAGACATACTGTTGTGACTGTGTTACCATCAGATTTTGGCATTTTTCTCAAAGAGTGGGTATCTGCTAATAAATTTACCTATCACTGTCATTCACACAGAAGTAAATGAAAAATAGCCCTTCTCATCTTTGAATGTTCTCCGTATTGCCTTTATTTTGTACCATGGCTACAGCTGCTTTGTAAGTCTCTGAATTTTCTAAAGACTGTGTCTAGCAGCAAATTGGATTCTCTTCCCCAGCTATTCCTCCTGAAAGAGAAGGCAGTAATGCTTGTTTGATAAACAGAATTTATTGAGAGATTTCCAGATGCTGTAGTAAAATTTGCTGTGTGTTCCTAAATGAATACACAGAACTCTACACCATGGTGTCAAAGGAGTAGATATGCCAAACAAGAAAAAAATACAAAGTTGGATAATTTTTATTAATACTTCTCTAGATTTAACTTTTACCTTTCAGTCCAATGTTGGATTTTATCCTGTTATCATTCATCATTCATAAGATGATGGCAAGAGCCTTGCAAGGAATTTGTGGTCCAAAGATCTGCTCAAAGCTTAGCCTGAAGAGGACAGGGTAGAGCTGCTGAAGCTGGAGCTATGAAAATATGGCACTTTCTAAAAAAGACAGATGCTTTTTAAAAATACAGGAGATGGAATACTTCATTAAAAATACATCAAACATATAGATATTATATTGCAAGAATTTGTTAATATGATTTTTTTCAGGTGCTGTAGCCCATAAAAATGGTTCCTTGCAATTCTGAAGCACATTACTGTCCATGGCACTTTTAGGAGTCAAACATACTAGTTACTTTAATCGGGATAATAATTTAGAGTGTCAGAAGGGTAGTGTACCTTTTCAGCATTTCCATTTAGTATTATTTTACTCCTTTAATAGTACTTTATAGTTCCCAACCTTACCTCAATTAGCAGTACTGACAGATGCTAGTTCAGCATTTTACCTCTAGCCAGTAGGGCTTTCTTTAGAATAAATGTCAGTAATTTTATGTTGCTAATTTGAGGTGATATACCTACATGTAAAATTACATTTTAACTCTCTTGTTATACTTGCAGTGAGAGATGGCAGCATAAAGAAATATAAGTGAATGCGCCTGAGAGATAGTTCAGGACTAGAAGGTTCATTATGGAACTTTTATAGCTCATTTTGAGGCACACTGCAGATTTTGTTAACTCTTTCTTCCAGTATGCATGTATTTCTTCTGCATGTCTTCCCTCTTTTTTTCCCTTTTGTTTTCTTTTTGAAAATCTTTTATTTCATTAGCAGATTTTGGGAAAAGTGGGGGTGGGATTTTTAAAGATCACTAAATCCCGTTACAGACAGCTTTTTAATAACAAACATTACTTGCTTAGTGAAAAGAAAATGTCAGTTAGTGCACTAAAAATTGCTATCTGAAAAAGTCAATACAAGTGTTCAGTAAGTAAAATAAGGAGATGTTGTATTTCTTAAAATCAAGCAGTTCTTGAGAAGGACCTTTAGGAAGTTTGTCCCAGTTAATAGGAAGCAAGCAGAAGGAGAATATTTCTGAGGAGTATGCTTCTGATCGAGTATAATAGTCACAATTAGTCAATACTAAGGTTTGGTATCAGCAGACACCATCAAGAAAGGTTGGGTATTGTTCTCTAATTTGCCCTGCAGAATGCAGGGCAAATTGCATGAGAAGGCAGAGCTTCAGCATAAAATTGCAAGAAATTGCAGTATTAACCGTTCCGTAAGTTTCTTGGAATTCATTTTCAAAGATGGTGTGGCTTCGCCTGTGTACTTACCTATTTAAATCTTTTTTAAAAGACACCTTATTTTAGTACTTCAGATTTTCCTGCAGAATCTCTCAGTCAGTTACTAAATTGCACTTTTGTCTATTTAATATAAAATACCACACGTGGACATGCTAATAACTTCATATATGGCAGCAAATCTGGCCATGCATAGTGACTAGAAGGTAAGGAGGGACTATATGCTTTCTCCTACAAAACAAAAGCCAATATACTGATTTAAGAATTTACTTTCTCTCTTTCAGTATATTCTTGCACCTAAATAGACATTTTCACGGCATAGAGCTAGGGTCTTTATTGTATATACTACAGAAATGTGGAATAATCTGCTCCCTGTTTTTGTAACACACATTTTAAATTGTTCCTAAATTATGTTATTTATAACGAGTTAGTTGCTACTTCCTATGTCATTGCATAGATATCAGATTTTCTGTCGTTTTTGCTTTACTGTGTGGATATGCATTGATTACTGTGGAGCAATTTCAGCATTTCTATTTCTAAAATTGTCTAATCTTCAGCCATTATGTACAGGAGAAATCTTCTATAAATTTACATAATGACTGTAATTTTAGCCTAGTTGTAGCTGCAGAAATAAAGCTGGCCTAATTTTGAGTTGAACAAGAGTGTCATGTTCATAAAGGTTCAATTGAAAATAGCAATGCTATTTTTCAAATAAATTGAGAAACATTTATTAAAGCCTCTTTAACACTATGATAAATTTATTAATAATATTCACTCATCTCTGCTGATCTGAAGGTTTTATGGTATTAGTTTTATAGTATTAGTGTGCATCTCCTTCTGCTCTTCTAGTTAATTTAATTTTTAACCGGGGCAGGGGGAGGGGCACAAACCAGGCAATTTAACATAAAATGTAGAGAGGTTTTCCAGATGTATCACTTGTTATTCTGCTTAAGCTAAAATGTGCCACCACTTTTGGATGGACTGATTGGTGCAAGGTGTAGTCATCTAAAATATGATGGAATTAAATGTGTCATTTTCAGTAAAAGGTCAACATTTCTTTTAAGCAGTTACAGAGAATTAATATTTTTTTTTCTTCCAAGCTAGTAATGCAGATTTCTTTTCTCTGCTTCGAACTTTTGGCCTTGCCCTCAAGTATATGGGTGGTACGTGTTTTAAAATTGATATATTAATGTTGAATTTTTATTGTCACCCTTTCTGTTCGT
>WEZZ01006297.1:1548-16362 GCA_013400585.1 Chloropsis cyanopogon
AGTGGGAAAGAAAGGTTGTGGGGGGAGGAGAAGTGTTCTAAAAGTTCTATTCTGATTCTTATTATTCTTTCTTTTAGTTACTTTTAATGAAGCTTTCTTTATATCCTTTTAAAGTTTTGAGCCTGCTTTGCCTTCCTCCTAATCCTATCTCACAGCAAGAAATGAGTTGAGTACATTCTAGTGGGTGCAATTAATGCCACCACATTAATTGGTGCATTGGCCAGGAAATCTCAAATTGGTGAACCTAAACCACTACAGCTGCTCAGGGAGGATCCCAGCAATGGCAGTGAGATGCTCAGGCATGCCAAAGTACTTCTTATTGGATATCAGTAGGATGGTTTGTCCCCTGGGATTTTGCCTCCTCTTGCTTTTACTTCCATTGCTTTCTTCATATAAATGTGGGAAAATATTTGAGGAAATATATAGAGATTTTACCTGGACAGCATCACTCATGTTTGAAACAGCTGTGGGGGACTCCAAATGATGCAGAACTCATGAACTGGCCAAGCTTTGTTTATAAATCCAGTGATTACTGAAGCTGATGCTGTTATATTGGTATAGATTTGAGAATTATCACTTTTTAAGTAATACTTGTCAAGAAATGAGTGTCACTGGTTTAAATTTTAATTTCAGAGCTAAACATTGTTATCTTGCAGTGAAACTATTGAGACAATTACAAAACTGGTGTTTTGTGGAGGGATTCATTATATGTATTCTTGACAAAACATAAAGAGCCCTACTTACTAGGGATTTTTTTTATTTTATTTTATCTTTATGCTCAGGGTAGAATAATTTAAAAGCTTTAATATTATTTGGAATAGATGTAAATTCCTCCCTCTGATAGGAAAACTTCATAACAAAGGAGGTTCCTTGATTTTAATTTTGGCACGTTAGGTATGTATCATTTACTCAAAGCCATTTTATCTGCTCACTTTTGTTATAGACTAATTCTGAAGATTGTCAGACATTGGAGATATTGAAGATTATTTTTGAAGCTTGTTGAAGCCGTTCAAAACATTCCATATATCTTGGTAATACCACTAGGCTCTCATTTATTTTAAACTTTATATGTATAGTATTCCAATAGGCTTTAAGTATAAAAACAAAACTATTAGAAGTTACCTGCACAAGCAGATTGGCTCTTTTTTATTTCAGTTCAGAGGAGAGGATGTGCTTTTTTGGGATGAGTTCTAATGGTTAATACCTAGGAAACACAAATTCTGAATGTACTTACGTAAATAGATGCATGACCTGATGTCAAGTTCTGATACAGCTTCACTGCAGTGTTTGAGTAGCCAAAAGGGATGATGAAATTCCCTAATTAGACACTTACAGGATTTACCTCTCCAGCAACCCTCTTCTACCTAACACCATGCAAAGTTAGAAGGGGTAAGAAAGGGGGAAAGGAAGCTGAGTTTCAAAAGGAAGGTGGAGCAGGAAGTATTGCTGGAAATTTGCTTTACCTTGGACAGAAATTTATCAGAAATGTTCCAATTTGAAGTGAAACATTTACCAGTCTGTTAAAAGTGGTCCTGTGTGGTGCACACAAATCAGAAGTTGACCTCTGATGAGAACTGGGGGATTGTCTGGCCTCAGGCAGACAAAAAAACCCCAAAATGTACAGGTGAGTGGAAGTGCCCAAAAGCAACTCCTCCCCCACATCATTCAGTAGCTGCACCATACTCAGATTCTCAAAAAGCCATACCTCCTTTTGCATGGAAAAGTTATTTCAGGGCAGTTTTGTTTACCTTGCACAGAGAGGATAATATAAAAGGGATGTTATCCAGTACCTGAAGACAGGAAAGAAATGTAAATCACCGAGGAGGGACTGTCTTACAGCAGCTGTGGGCAGTACCCAATGTCAGCCCCATTTTAACATGGCCTTGTGCTGGCAGATCCACCAGGATTTCCCTGTTAGCAGTGTTGTGTTCACAGCTAATTTCCCTTTGGCAGCAACAGAAGGGCCAACACTTACCCTCATGCTGGTGCCACTACAAGATATTTGAGTAAGAAAGGACACATCCCCTGCAGGGTTTGCCCTTTGTTGCTTCTTCTGCAGTGGCATAAGCAGAGCCCTGCTCAGGGAAGTGCTTAGAGACAGCCATCAGAGTGAGGAGGGATACTTGAAACCATGTCTGAAATTCCTTCCTGAATTAGGACATTAAACAGCCCTGCTTAGGATGCAAAAGGTAAATTTAGGGAGCCGTGGTAAAGGTACCTGGATACCTGTTTACTTTTGAGGAAAGTTAAGGTGAATTATTTCAGTTCTGTGTTGGTGACATAGCCAGCTCTGCTGCCCAAATTTCCATTGTGGCACTGGAACAAAATGCAACTTGTTCTACATACACATTTGCAAAATGTTATGCACACAGCTAAACAAAACAAAGACATAACTGTCACAGTGTATTTGGGCTTTTTCTTAACAAGCACAGACACATTTTTAAATGCTAGGTGAACACTATGTGCAAATATTGCAATGATATTTCATCCTTATAAGCAATAACAGAGCCAGGGGATAAACTAAGTGAAGTCACAGCACACAGATTAATTTTGTGCATTTCCTTTCAGAGAATAATGGAATTTTAAGAAAGTGATTAAGTTTCCTACACACTGAAGAGTCTTAGGGGACAGACAACCAAAAATCAAAGTATCAGCCATTTATGTATTTGTGCTGGCACAAATTCCCAATTAATTAGATCTAATGTAACAGTTATGACTTAGTAGCATTCCCTTAAAGGAAATAATGGAAATGGATTTTAAGACAATTGAGATTTCATTCTTGCAATGGGATGCATAAATGGAGATCAATGAATCTGAGAGTTAATAAAGAGATGTATTAGTAGTGTTCTCCATTTGTTCAGGGCCTTCAAACAGAAATACACCAAATTCATTGCACTGTTTGCTGTATCAGTTTAGCTGACTGGTTTTCAAAAATATTGCAACAAAACAAATATGGCTGAGAAATTTTCATGTGGTTTGGATTTCACTTGTATTGTCAGTTCTTGATTCTGACATACTGCAACAAGTTTGAGTTGCATTCCACCCTCAACAAAAAAAAAGGAACTTTTTCAAGCTTTTTGAATGTAGGCTTTTTGACTCTATATTAAAAAAAAAAAAAAAGAGCAGTGAGTATTGAACACACTCAGAATTCCTGAATGAATAGCCATTACCAGGCTTCTCGGCTTTCTGTAGCTCATTAGGACATTACTTTGTTGTGTTGCTCCAGGGAAGTTTTGCGTGGCAGTGAACCTGTCCCCCGAGGAATGCCTCCCACTTGAGTTCTGCCAATGTCCCAGTGAAACACTCCCACCACATTTTCCAGCCACCTGCAGCCTGAGCCCCTTCTGGCCATTGTGAAAATGCAGTTGTGTTGTCTCTAGTCACTAAGTAAAGATGATTTTCAGGCCTTTTCTGATTCTGACCGTGGTGGGAGAGAGCTGCTCTGGGCTGGCCCTTATGGCACTGGTCTCAGGCTGCTTGGCTCTGACCTGCCTGAAGACCTGCAACAATTTGGCCTTTTTTTTGTGCTGCATACCTTTGGTCGTGCCCATATCCAAATCTACAGTGACAAAGGTTGGAAGCAGGTAGAGAAAAGGGCTACTGGAGCCCAAGCCCACAGCCAACCCCCATGTAAATTCATCTTTAAACAATGTGGCTCCACCATTTGCCAAAGTCTCAGGTGGAGATTTAATATTTTCCCAAATTTAATAGGGGCTACATAGTTTAACCACCCACTAGCTTTGAAATCATCAGCTACTTTTCCAGGAATTGGGTGGTTCTTTGATTATGCAAAGCAAGTAGAGCAGATATTCCTTTCCCCATCCTGCCCCTCCAAATCAGCTTGAAGTGTAGTAGTATGCACAGTTAAGAAACAGACTACAACCCAGCAGAGCTTTTTACCTGTTTTAAGGGCTTTTGGACAGATTTTTGTGGAATGTTGTCTGGGCATTTGCAAAACATGTTTTTAGTAGTAAACTGCTGATTGAGAAGAATTATGGATTTTCTCATTTCAATGTCTTCACAGCATTTAAACAATTATTGTTATTCAGGAATGGACAACAGTAGTTTCCTTGAAGTCACTGGGAATTCTTGAGCAGCAACAGCACAGCTGCCTAGCACTGCCTTTCCTCATGGGGTGAACCCTTGAGTACATTTTTAAGTGAAAAAGTTTCCTGTAATAGTGGAATATCCAAACCCCTTCATTTCTGGAGCTGGCAGGGCTGCTGGACACCAATTCAACACAGTGAGTTTTGTTTAGAATGTCTGGTTATTGTTATAGATTAATCAAATGAACACAGACTTTCTCCCCATACATTCCTTATTATTGCTTCTATAGAGTTGGAGTCTTTGGCGGCCTGGGAGGATTCCTACCTGAAAATGCTTAAACATTGTTAAAATCTGGCTGCCATACTAAATAGGATACATTTCCACTGCAATGGGAAATTTCTCAATCACCAACTGTGTGGTACAAAAGCCACAGATTTGGCACTGGGGTTCTTGTTTTGAAATATTTTTGTGAATCCTCATCCAGTAAATGAACTTTAAAGTTCACGTTCATTCAAATTTCTAAATCCAGCTGTCAGTATTTACAGTAACTCAGTAAGAGTGATTAACAGTGGTGTTTTCTTTCTTGTAAAAACAGATTTTTGTGAATACATTTAGTCCAATTCTTGTCTAAGAGCCAGATTTGCCCTTAGTGCAAAAGCAAATTATTCTTGCCATTCTTAGGGTTTGATTGTTTGGGGTTTTTCTGATTTTGTAGATTTGTGTGTGTGTGTGTGGTTTTGGGGATTTTTTTTTTCTGTGTGTCTCAGTTTACAAGACTATAGAACTGATTCTTTTATTTATAAATTACTCTGGTCTGCTAGACTGTTCTAGATCATGCTGTGAGCAACACTTAGATCCTCTTTTCTCTACATCCAGAGTGTAACCTGAAGAAGATGGAAGAGGATTGAAATGTTTTACCAAGAAGTTGGAAGGAAGAGAACAGAGCTGCCTAGTTTATTTGAAACCCTGTCTGCTTGGAAAACAAACCTACCAGCAGGTTACAAATATTCCTGCTGTAAAAAGAAAATATTTTCTGAATTAGATGACTATGAACTGGGTCACCTGGGAGTAATTCAACTGTGTATATGCCATCAGAGTATGTACCAGAAATCCCCTGATCAGTTTCTTCTGTAACTCTAAGTCCTCTAAAAATAATCACTTTTACAGCTGCCCCCCAACAGAGCTTCCTCCATGTACTGCAAACCAAGGCTGAATTGTGAACCTGTTTGGCATTTAATTGATAAATGGTCTTAGAATTCCTTAAATAATAACTAAAACCTAAAATCCTTAATGTTTTATTCATTCTGCTGAATACGGATATCAGGAACTTGCTATTTTATTAATAACTTCAGCTTTCACTTGCTTCTGCACTATAATGCACAGCCTGGGTAGAAAAAACATTCTTCATTTGAATTCCCATCGAGTAATTACTGTTTGAAATTGATAGAGATCTGCCATGTCACTCCAAAATCAGAATTTTTCCTAATTGTCAGCCTAAAATCTCTGACAGAGAAAATGCACTCCACCAAATTGCCTGGCCAGCATTAGTGCCTTCTCAAGCTGTGCATGTGGCACATTCTGAAATGCTGCTGCCCCGTGGTGCCTGTGACAATATTCTTATTGTGCTGTGCTGATTCCTCTGCACTGCCAGGCTCTGTGCTGGGGGCAGCTGGGGCAGGGACAGCAGCCAGCCCTCACCCTGTGCTGGTGCTGATCAAACCCTGCTGCCCCCACACCCCAGCTCTCAGACCTGTTTGTCCAAGAGGCTGTTTCTGGGAGCTCTAAAGGCCTTTTAGTCCATGCATGGAGAAGAACCATTAGGAAAGTAATGTATCAGAACAGCTGGAAGCCAACCAGCTGTTGGAGTGAGCCTCCTTTGGTCCTGACACTTCTCCTCCACAAGCAAAGCAAGATGCTGCCCCTGGTAGTCTCCAGTGAGGGCCAACGCTGGGAGACATCCTTTGTGTGATTTTTCCTTTAGGACACAAAAAATAAAAATGGCAAACAAGCCTCCATTTCTTTTCAGATTCTTCGTTTTTCTGGAATTGAAGAGAAACACAAGACGTTTCTTGATCTGAGATCACCTGCCCAACCTGGCAGTTTCTGTATACAAACACCTTTCTCCATTTTTACTAAACATCAAGAAGTCTCTATCTGGCCTGCAATTATAGTTGTTACAGTTCAACAACTTTCCAAAGTTTCTTTGGGAGAGATATAAACAAGAGAAGGACTTAATTTTATATCTTTTCATTAGAAACACCTTGAAGAATCTGTTTCCCTTTTCATGGGGTGCACAAAAGATTTTTGCCCTAACTTCATGAAAAGGGTTCAGTGAGGCAAATTGTCTTTTGGAAACCATTGAACGCAGACATGACACAAAATTAAGATTCAGGAGATTCACTGAGAGAAGAATCAGTTTTGTGTGCACACTGTTATTGTTGAATGCAAACTTGCTGACAGATAGGTGGGGACAAGAGCTGGCAAAGCAAAATCTTTTTTTCCATCTTTTCTTAAAGAGTGCCTGCCTGGTAACGTTGGCTGAATTATCAAGCAATCAGAAAGTGTGCACCTAAATTTAGACACCTTCAAATGAAACCTTTTAGCAGCATGGTTCAAATAGCATGTTTTCCCTTCACAACTGATAAATTCAGCTGTCTCTGTACTATCTGTACTTTCTTGTAAAACATGTTTTCCTTTAATTTTCTTTAATTTCCCTGAAGACCATTGTGAACTGTTGTTATTGTCTCAGAGTAAAACAGAATTAGAATATAGTTCTTGGTGCAAAAAAATACAGCAAGGCTGCTTAATATTCTGCATGAGGGGGTCAAGTTTTCCTTTCAACTTGAGTATGCACATGTTACCAAGAAAGGTCACTCTTTTTCCCTGGTGACATCTGGGACTTTGGAAGGTGCAGAAAAATAATCAGAACCACAAGGACCAAGTTTGGCCAACTGGTTTGCTGTTTTGGGGAGCTGCCTGAGGGTTTCACAGAGAGAGGGGTGGTCTAGCAAATAACCTGGTGAAGTAGCATCAGGTCCCACAACTGTCTTAATGTTTTCTTCCATGATATTCAGCTGTGCTTGAAAACCTTCCTCTGTACAAAAAAATTGAGCTGTCATAAAGATGCTAGTTATGGTTTTAAAAATTAAAAATGTAGCTTATATAAGGCAGAGAGAATGAACATTTCTGTGCTGTCTGACTCCTGTTTGGCTCAAAAACATATGGCACATTTCTCTAAAATGGCTGCAGACTAAGAACTAAGCTGGCATTGGTTTCTTCTGCACATCAAGCATCCAGATATTAACCAGCTCAAATAGATTGATGTCCAGGTGGGGTGTGAAGCTGTATGTAAATGCAGTGAGATAACTCATTGCTGAGCTTTTTTTTTTTTTTTTTTTCCCTACTGAGATCAATACCCTGAAAAGAGGAGAAGAAAAACCTGGTATTGTGCACTGCAGGTGACCTGGAGCAGAAATCCAGTGGTACATCCAGATCCCACCACTGGGATCAAATCTCTGAGATGCAACAGACAGCTTTGGGTAGGTTCTTCTCAAATATGCTGAATTTGTGCACGAGGGCTGTTTTAAACCTTGTAAAGCCTCTGTTGATTGGAGACCTCAATTGCAATTGCAGTAGTGGGCCGATTTGGCCCACATGAACAAAGTTGTGCATGCAGTCTGCAATCAAGCGAGCACATGTGCACAGCTGTGTTTATCTGACACTTTGCAAATCAGGATTTTATTTCTAAATAGCAAGCTGACAAGAACAAGGTCATGGAAATCTTCCTATTTGCACTCAGAAATAAATATATATTTTTAGAATGTTACCTTAAGAGCTTAGAAATTATGATTCTTAATTTCTCACAAAAGATTGTGGGGTTTTTTCAGTGTTTTAACCTTTACTTAAATATACCCAACTACAGGACCTATAAAATATAGCTAGGAAAAAGCCTTATTTAGTTAATGAACTGGCTTCTGGTAAATAAAAACTTGCCTAACACTCACCTTATACTTTCAAAGCAAAATGTTACCAGCAAAATATATGGGATTGACTATGACATGTCCAATTTGTTGAGGTGGACTTCTATTTCCCACTGACTTGACTGGAATTGAAAGGCTGCAGTCTACTGAAGCTGAAGACCTTGAACCCTGGATTTCATTCATGGCAATAGAGGGTATGTAAAGGTGCCTTAAGGCTTCTGTTGTGAAGTCAGCTCTTAATTGACTTTTCTGAATGTACTTTGGAACGAAAGATGGGCCATGAGTTTTCAGAAGTTGGCTTTAAAAAATGCAGTTCCTCTTGCCGACAGCACATCAGCAGCCAGCTGCTGGGTGACAGATCTGAGGGCTTCTGACAGCCTGAAAAATTGGGGTATTCCTGACTGCAAAGTTGCCTCCATAACTGGTACACACAGGACACACCCATGAATAATCAGGAAACTTTGGGAAAGCTGTGTTGATGTACCATCTGCTAAATGCTACCCTTAAATGCTTTATCACAGAATATTTAGGGATATTGGAAGGGATCTCTGCACATCTTCTAGTCCAACCACCTGCCAGGGCAGGGTCAGCTGGAGCACTTTGCACAGGAATATGTCCAGGTGCATGTTGAATGTATCCAAAGGGGGAGACTACATGAACCGCCTGGGCAGCCTACAGGAATTATTATGGGATTGTACTAACTGAAGAAGTTGTTTGTAAAGCATCTAGGAAATGCTTGCCTAAATATTTATTATAGACTTGTGGTTTTGGGGAACTTGGCTGGGGAAACCACCCAGAAGAATGAGAACCAGGCAGGCTGATCAGACCAAAACCAAGACACTGGATAATGATAAGTGCTTTCTATGGAACCTAAAAGAAAAAAATATGGACTCTTAAAATAAAAAACAAATGGTCTGTATGGCTCTTAAATTCATCTCCCTTCCTTACACATATTAGTCATGTTGTTGCTTCATATCTGTGCTATAAAAAGTTCTATTTCTGCTCTTTTAGATGGTCACATATAGGATAGAGAGGGTCCTTTAGACAGAAGGGGATGAAAACCATATGGAATGGCTGGTTGCCACTTCACTACATAGCACAATTCCCAAAAGACTGAAGGGTTATCCCAGCTCATCGAGTTGCAGAGAAATGAGTTACCAAGCAGGAAAAAAGGAGGAGCTGTTATTGAGAAAGCACAGCCCATGAATACTCATTTCTTAAAACAGGATTCCATTAGCCTAGAGGTATTGAAAATGATACATTATGTAAAGATTCCAATGTCATAAACAAATGTTTGCATCTGTCTCTCCTGGGCAACTAACTGTGAAAGAAGATGGTTTTTATTCTATCAAGTAGAGAGTCTTTCATAGAGAACTATCCCAGATAACTATGTTTACCTTCTACCTATACTTGAGAAAAGGTGAACATTTGCTTCCTGTTTGAATGTACTGTTGTGCTACAAATGAGCTTTCCAGTCTCTTCCTTTCTCCAAAATACCTTCTAGCTGAATTAGAGTTTAAGAAAACTGCTAAGAAAAGGTATTTGCTGCTTGTAATCACAACTGTAAGTCCCCAGCTCAATCCTAGCTGGGCAGCAGCTGAGTTAGTACATTCCCAACATATTAGTGATCACATCATTCAAGAGCCCTGGTCTGTGCTGAAGTTAGGGTTCTATTCTTTCTCCCAAATCCTGCCCCAGCCAGTAGAACCCCACGTAATTTCAAAGGGTGAAGTACTGAGCCAAGTCTGTCTGGGGAGCATTTTATGGAAGTTACAGCTGTGCTTTGCTAAGAATGTTTTAACCACACTATTACTTTGAAAGGATGCAACCCCACAAAGAAAACTTTATATTTCAAGGCCCCATACTTTAAAAGCAGTACCTTTATGCAAGCTTCCAGTGTTTGTGTGCAGTGTAAGGACTTTGCTAATAATTTAAGTTAGAGGACGCGAGAACAAGGTGAAAAACATCCTGAATTAAAGTTGTGTTAGGTTCCCCACACGAAATGGGCTTACAGACATTTTAGAGCACTTCCTCAGCTCATTTCTGCCTTTGTGTTTGTAATGCTGTGGCTGATGTAGGTTGGAGCCTGAGATGGTGTAACTTACCCTGCTTTACTAGGATGGTCTGAGATCATACAAAATGAACATTTACTTCCATCTGTCCTAGGTTTACAGGAAGAAAAGTATATTAATGTAAGGATTAGATACATTAATGATTGCACTTGCCCTTGTGAGGGCAACTATTTTAGATTACTTTTTGATAGCTCAGTTTCTCATTCTTTGCAGGTTGAGTGCAGTGTGCCTTTTGACGGGGAACTGGGACTGTTCCCATTTTTTGATAGTGAAGTGTGTAGCTCCACAGAGTGCAAACTACTGACAATTAAATTGGATTTTAAAATACCTGTCCCACATGCATATTTTCATCTTGATTAAATATTTCAACTTAAAACAGTAATTCTTTTAGTAACTGCATGAGAGGGCTACTTATTGTGTCAGACTGGATGCCTGCAAATGAAGTTGGCCCCGAAATGTCAGAGTGATTCCAAAAGGAGAACTGAAACTCCTGGCTTTTGGGGAATGTACTGAGCTGTTTCTATGAAGCACAGTGATATTCTTTTACACTGAATAAAAACTTTCTGGAAGACAGGAAGGCATTGTGGGACCTCTAGCTCTAAGCCTGAGAAAGCTCTTGTGATCTTTGTGCCTCTCATTTCCATGTCCTTTGCCAAAGTTTCTTTATTTGGGTCTGGCTTCTCTGCCATTTCTCCCTCCCACCCCTTTTGCAGTCAGGATGGAGGCCAGCTGCAAAGGAGCAGCAGCTCAGCCTCCCTTTCCAGCTGATTTACAGAATTAAATCTGCTCTCCCATCCCAGAGGCTCCCAGCCATGCAGAGAGCAGCGTGCTGGTTCTGTGCTGCTGTGGCTGTGAGGTTCAACCCCTCTGTGCCCTCACACTGACCCACGGGAAATAGTAACGGTGAGAAGGCTTTCAGAGAGCTGGGAAAGCAGAAACAGAAGGAGCAGAGAAATTGGAGCTAGCTGCAAAGTCTGAAAGTGGAAAAGTTACAATAGTACAGGTCCCCACTGCCACTGCTGACCTTAGAAGAGGGGAATGTGTGTAATTTTCAGATTTCTGACATTTCATACCTGCTTTGCCTGGCCCCTGGATAAGGCTTTGGCAGTCTCAGGGTTGTAAAGGAGGCCCTTCAGACTGCAGGGTCTGGGAAAACAGAGTGGAAGATCTACTTTGGTTCAGAGCCCCTGCCCTAGGGCAAAGAAGCTCTACTGCCTTCTTGGGGAAGGATAGTTAAATATTTAATACCAGCTAAACACAGTACCAGCTTGGTCTTGAGAACAGAGCAACCCCATTTTTAAAATAATTCAGTAATAATAACTGAGGAGACTAGGGGGAAAAATAGCAAGAAAACTTCCCTTGTGCTGTTTGAAGTCCAGTTAAATTTTATAAGGAAGGTGACAGCCCTTCAGTGCAAACATTTGAGCAAAATCATTTTAAGTCTCTTTGACATAACATAGAAATCCCTGCTGTGCCACCTGGAAACTTAAAATGCTGTGGTTTGTATCTTCTCTACTTTACAGCTGTGCACTGGACCTGTCAGGACTCTAATTGCAGTTTCATAATTAATGCTTGAGCTGCAGACTGCTGCTGCTTTGGGGGCTTAATACACTAAAGCAGGAGGCAAAGAAATTTTTGGATCAGGTTGGGCAGAAGGTTAATACCCAGTGAACACAGGCAGGGTGAATCAGACTGTTCCAGAGTGCATTTTAGTTGTAGAAACACAGGAAAATGGTTTTGTGTAGGCCACACTGTTGCTGAAAAACTGTGTTCCTTAGAGATAGCTGTGTCACACTGGGGAATGCTCTAGAGACTGAATATCTGCAGCCCTGCTTTGGGTCAGAGAGAATTCATGCAGTTTTCATACCTCTCCAATGAAGTTTGTGCCTCCTTTCCTGACCCTGTGTTGTCAAGTGTGTGAGAAATGCCAGGGTGAACTTTGAAGGTACATAGTTAATAGAAAAAAGGATTACTGTAGTCCACAAAGGCCTCTCTAACATATAACACTGAAAATATCACAAGTTGCCCTTATTCAATATTTAAAAAAAAAAAAAATCAAAGCTTAAATGCTTTGAGTAGCCTGCTCTGCTCCCTTATAGCAAATTACCAATACTGAATTTTAGTAAATCACTTATTTTTGGCAAACATGTAGAAGAAATACAGGTCAAATATAGACTAAAATATCAGCTACAAGAAAGAAAATAATGTTTAAAAATACCATTTTCTCCTTATATTTGTTCTGCAGCTGTGCCTATGTTTAGCAGTAATCCAGTGCATCTTGCATATGGTGAATGATATTTTGATCCAGGATATTTCTGATTTAGAGACCCATGAGCCATTCCAGTGTACCCCATTGTGATACTTCCAGCACCTGAATTACAGATATTGTTTTATGGTAAAGTAATTAACATTTCCATTTAGAACTGTTTGCATTTCTGTATTTCTTAGGAGGAGCAGCAAGTAGAAAAATACGCCTGATGGTTTACTGAGAAACTTCATTTTCATGCCTTTCCAAATATGTTTTGAGAAACAAAGTCAGGAAACTCAATGGAACTGAATCACAGCTAATCCACATCTACCAAACCTTTCTGCTTCTTCAGAACCCCACAACTTCATACTGCAAAAACTCAACCCCAAATATTACACCAAAAAAAAAAAAAAAGTGTCTTTCAAAGTCTGTGTCTTTAAAGCAGAGGATTTTTAAACAATGCCCAGGAAATTAGGCATAATTGCCAAGTGAATGTCATTTCATTTTTTGGTCCACGGTCTCTTGTACTGCTTTAGGGGCTGAACTACTTATGAGAATCAAATCTGGGGACATATAAAAACAAAGAGGGGAGTTCAGGGGAGTTCAGAGGGGAAAGAAGGAAGTTTGGGCAGATAAATGTGTGTTCTGCAATTTCTGTATGAAAGAACAGAAAGGCAAATATCAGAACATTGTTGGTGGAGTTCCCCTCCAAAGGGTCAGAAACAAGTGGAGCCATGAGCTCAGCAAGAGGAGCAGGAGTTGGAGTAACCAGAGGTTTAGGATGACCAGAGAATCTTCTAGAGAAAGCACTTTAGCATTGTCTTCAGCTTTTCCTCCTATTTCAGAAAAAGTCATGTTTTTTGTAAAATTTAAATAAAACTTTTACTAACCTACAAAATAAATATTGCACAGGTTAGTGGAAGTAAGTGAATCATCACTCACAAGACCTGGATTGACAAAGAGCTTTGGAAAGGTGTTTCAATGCAGTTTTTCCTTCCTTTCAGTTTAGCTCACCTGGGGCTCCCTCTGCTCTAGAGAGCACATTAAAATCCAGGTGAGTAGAAGAAGAACCCTGTAAAATTTTCCAGGCTGCTTGCTCTACAAGCAAAAAGCAGAGCAATGAAAAATAAATCACTCATGGAAGCAGGTGTTAAAACAATTTGCAAACAATTTCCAGAGTTCGAGGAGCATTTGGACAATGTTCTCAGGCACCTGCTGTGGATCTGGGGGTCTCCCATGCCAGGAGAGGAACTGGATTAGATGATCCTTGTGGGTCCCTTCCAACCTGGGATATTCCAAGATTCTACAGACATTTCCTTTTGTCCTCCTCGTGTCAGTGCACACAGACACTTGTGTAGGGCTGAAGCTTGATGAAAAAGCAGAATTGTGACATTGATCACTGTGGGAATAATGACACATCAGTTTAGCCCAGCACATGAGGAATTCAGGCCAGCAAGTGTCCAAAATGGGTTAAAGCATGCTGAGTGCTACACAAATAAAAAAAACTAAGAAAAATGCCCAATTTTCTTATCTATAGATCCCAAAATATAGTAAAAAGTGACTCCCATGTGAGTTAAAATCAAAAATCCCCGTGAAAATCAGACAGATGGAAAAGGAAGGATTATACCAGACTGTCATGGGGCACTGAAGGATGTCTGGCATCCACAGGAATATTTACCAGCTAATCCTTTACTCCATATTCTCTTACAAACCATGAACAGTGGTTTATTACAACACAGAAATGTATATGCTGCCATAAACTGTGGAAGCTGCTGAAACAAGAATACTGATAAGTAAAACCTATCAGGAAGAAATAAATTAAACTTTAATTCAAATTAACTTTCTTGCTAATAGACCTTGCTAAAAAAAGGGGGGGAAATGTTCTTCAGGAAGCTTTGGTGAAGAAGAACAGTGAAGAGAGGGAATTAAATAGGAGTTGGGTACTTGAATTCTTCTTCCCAAAGCCTTAGGTGCCACAGACAAATAATAAGAAGTTAGTATAAGTAATCAAAGTTTGGGTGTTTTCGTCAGTACCTGCTTGACTGCATGTTCTCATCTTGCAGCCAAGGCAACATAATCTCCTATAAAAATGTTAAGACAGTAGGTACATAGGGGTAATGAAGCAGTGCTGTGGGTTTATAGGTTTTCTTTTTCCTGATCTAGAGCCTAAATATTTAAAAATGAAGGCAGTTTCTTGAGTATGGATAGGGTTTCTTAGATGCACATTGCTTGTATTTTCCCTTGTAGGACAAAGTTAAACACACCACTCTTCTCATCAAGGTAGAAAAACATCTCAGAAGAACAGCACTTTTCATGATAATACCCCATAATGGAGAAACTATTTTATTTAGTCCTCTCTGCTGTGTATTGGATAATTGTCCTCTGGCTTTTGCAATTTATTATGTTAATACTGCTTAGAAATGCTTGCTTTTGTTTTAATTTAATTTATGATTCAAGCAGAAGGGGC
>WEZZ01006303.1:1252-31004 GCA_013400585.1 Chloropsis cyanopogon
ACGTGAAAAGGTTATAGCTTGATAAAATGACAGCATAAGTTTACAGCACATTGCACCTTTCTGGCAATATTGGTAGGTAAGACAAAGTATGGGAAACTGGTGGTAGCTAGTGGCTTAATGGAAATAAAACATTAAATTTTTAGGGGTGATGGTCTCGTATTTCTTGGGTTTGGAATTCAAATAACTGCCAAATGATTGGAGTGGTTCAGTGGTTGCGCATAAGGAAAACAGAATGCTAAACTTAAGTAATAATAATGAAATAGCCTTGAAGATGCCTGAGAGTCTCTAAGCATAAAGGTTCTGTGTGCCATATAGTGAAATACCTGTTATAAAATCTGAACACCCAGGATTACCATCCATTTTACATCCATTCTCTGCTGACGTGCTCAAGTAATACTGTGTGTTTATCTTTAGAGTAGGTCTCGAATGTATTAAGTCAATAGAATTAATAATGGAAAATCTACATTTTGATGCCAGAGAACTGGCATGTTTATCTCTGATGTTTTAGTAGTCTTTTAGTGAACTGAACCTGTATTTCCATTGTCTTTTTTAGAAAAAGTCTGAAAGACATATATATTAAAAAAAAAAAAATCTGTTTTCAATCATGCACCCAAATTGCAATGTGGTATGCCAAGAAATGCTGTCTTGAGTAGCATATTATAACATGGCTTAACTGTGGTTAGTGTGTGCAGTTCTTGTGAAGTCTTTTAAGTCATCTGTGCCTCCAAATCCCTGTCTCTCTTAGTTCCTTCAACAGTGCTTTGAACAGAAGTACATCTCTCCTGAGAGTTTTATCTGAAGGTATTAACCTGACAATACTTTAGTTATATATAGCTGTGTTCCCTGGTGATAATGCTTGCAAATGTAAAGGTCTGAGCAAGACAAGGTTTGTCCACAGGGAAATTTTTTTTCCTTTATGTTGTAAATTATCTGAAATATACTTGATTAAAGTGGCACTTCTTTTTGAAACGTTAGCTAGTTTTGAAGCATTACATCTGTTTTAAATTTAAAGAACTCAACTATGTCTACGTTCTCTGCTATAAACTTAAGTTCATATGTGCTTATACTTACGGTGCAGTATCAGGCTGCATCTGAATAGTTATAGTTTGAGGTTTGAGCATCTGTTTTAAAGTGAAATATTGTAAGGATATATCAAGATTACATCCCTGATAGTTGGGTACAGAGTTTTGTCACCATGTTGATGTCAGAGGGAGAGTTGTGAATATCTCAGTTCTGAAACTTGTTTGGTTCATCCAAGACAGAATATTTTGAACTTTTTGGCCCATTGTAATAGTTCTCATAATAGAGAGCTCATCCCGGTATCACTAATTTCGTTGCTACCATGAGCTCCACTCACTGTTTGGACAAGCACGTGGTGCACAGCTGGCTCATGGGAGTTCACATTCATTCAGGTTAAAATGAAGTCAGAGAATTCTGTTTAATGATTGGTTTACAGCACTGCCTGAGTGTTGTTGGTCTCCTTTGTGTTTGTGCTCTCTTTTCTATAACAAATAAGTATAAATAATCCAATTTTAATATTTTTCTGAAAAGTGGTTCTTTCATATTTAATTTTTATGTTACCTAGCTTAACTCTCTATTCAGACTTAATAAACAACTGCCCATTTTAATTTTTCAGACCCTCATTCAAGATGGCCAGTTAAAGAAATTATCTCAACTTCACTTTTTTGTTAAAGTCAGTTGTGGTTTCAGATCTGATATATTGTTGGTGTCAAACTATTTTTTAATGTTTTCTCCGAATTTCATATTCTTCTCTTTAGACTACATGAATTTTGTGGCAAATAACTTTCTCTTTCTCACATCTACTCCCTGTTATCCAAGATGTATTTTGTTTCTATTCCCCCTGAAGGGCATCTTTTCTTTCAAGGTTTCTATTTCATCTTATTTTGTTTTACAGTTTAATCTCCCAATATGATTGTCTCTTGCTTTTTGGGTTGAAATGTTTACTTGGTTTTCTTATATGGGTTTGGGTGGGTTTTTTAGTGCCAGCTATGCTCTCCCCCAAAATTGTTTAAGCATTTTGGCAAGGTGCATATATTTTATAGCTATACTGTGCCTCAGCTGTTCAAATGTCAAAATATATGAAAGGCATATGTTTTATAGAAAGCTGTATATTATAACAAAAAGCAAAAGCATGTAAACTTTATACTGCTGTACTTTATGTGTCTGATTTTACATTTTTCTAAGTCAGAACTGCATGTATTTTATCCTGGTCAATTTTCCTGGATGTAAAGTTTAAATTATGTAATTTTTTTAGACTAACTTAGGGAGCACTCCCTTCACAACTGTTTTCCACTTGGAATTTGTCCACAGTTCTCTACAGCATAAAATAATGTTCAGCATTCTCCTAGGTTTTCTTAAAGGCCAGCAGTGGTTTCAGCGTTAGTGTGAAGTAGACCATCACAACTCGGGGAGGATTTGTCACAGTGCTCACTTTATTTCCTCTTTCATAACCTTAAGTTGTTTGTTTGGGTTTTTTTAATGTGCGCTTTTTTTATGTGGGATGCCAAATTGAGGTGATAATAGACACATAGGCTTACAAGCTTTGGAAAAAATGGAGGTGAGTTAGAAACATTTGAATTTTCTCACAGTCTTGCTGTTTCCACTTACACCTAGTGTTGACCCTGTTCTCCATAATGAAATAATCAAGAATCCATACCTACTTTAATCTTTACTTTTTTCTTCTGACTTTTCTTTATTGAAACAACGACAGGAATTGTTTTTTTGCATAAAGAGAAAAAGGAAAGAAGTGTAAAAGGTTAGATAAATAATTTGTACTTGGGCAGGTCTGGGCTTTATGCCAAGCTCTGCTGTAGATCAGCAGAGATCTGATAGTTTGGGATGAAAGATTCCACTTTTCTTTGACCATTTCCGAATCTGAAAAATAAGCATTTACTTCACACTTCTTTGCCTGGCTAAATTAATTCTGACAGGTTAATCCAAAGAAACTCTGTTGATTCTTTTATACTCATGTGGTCATTTATGACCATAAATATGGTCATCTAACATTTGCAGGGTGCTAGGCTTTTTAAAGAGCCTGTTGTGAATTTCTTAAAATGCTTAGATAATAGGTATTTTTTATCATGCATGTAGTAAAGGACAGCAAAGAATCTATTTTTGTTTGAGTCTATGACCTATTTGTAACTCTTATTTTAAAAGAAGAGGAGGAATGATAGAAACATGTTTATACATCAGACTTCTTTTTGATAAAAGACAAGCCAAAAAACAAGACAAGACAAACTTAATGCGGAGAGGAGTGTGAATTTTAAGTGAACAGATCTTTTGGGAAAAGGGTTTGGTCCAGACATTCAAATAAAGTTAGAGCAGTGTAAGTACCTTGATAGTATTTAGAAGAATCTCATGCTGTTTCCTGGTGCTGGATTCAAGAGTCTGTGGTAGGCAGTGATGAGTTGAGTCAGTGCTGCTGCTGGCAGCCCAAGCTCAGATAGATTTTCCAGACTTCTGCCTTCTACTGTGTGCAGTTTTACATATGAGCAAAAAGATTGTGCATATTGCCAGGCACCCCACATTGCCATGGGTCTTCAGTCTCATAATGTTCTTCAAAATGTTTTGTGCCGGGTTTGCATGGCAAGGTTTTGGTAAATAAGTTGGCTGTGGGGGTGGCTTCTGTGAGAAAGGACCGGAAACTTGCCCTGTATCTGATGGAGCCAATGCCATCGAGCTCCAGGATGGACCCACCACAGGCCAAGGCTGAGCCCTTCAGCAATCATGGCAGCACCTCTGGGATAACAGAGTTAGAAAGGAATGGGGGAGAATGCAGAGGGGCAGTTGCAACCAGGGAAGAGAGGAGTGAGAATATGTGGGAGAAAGAGCTATGAAGAAGGAGGTGAGGAGGTGCTTCAGGCACTGGAGCTGAGGAGGGAGCAGCAGAGACAATGTGTGAACTGACCCAATGTCCTCCATTCCCTATCTCCCGGTGCCACTGGGGTGGAGGAGGTAGAGAAAATGTTAAATGAAATTGAGCCTGGGAATAAGGGAGCAGTAGAGGAGGGAAGGTGTTTTAAAATTTAGTTTTTAGTTCTCATGACCCTAATCTTATTTAATTAGCAATAAATTATATTAATACTTCCCCGAGCTGAGTCTATTTGGCCCATTGTGGTACTTGGTTAGTGATCTCTCCCTGTCCATATCTCAATCCATGAATCTTTCATTGTGTTTTCTTTCCCTTGTTCTGCTGAGGAGGGGAGTGATAAAAACAGCTTCACTGGGCACCTGGCACCCAGCCAAGGTCGACCCACCATAGCTTTCAAGATAAATAAAGTAAATATCCAAATACTTCCATGGTTGAATAACCATGATAAAAGAAACCAATGTAAATTAATATAAATTGTGGCAATCATCGAAAGGAATAATAAACAATTTTTCTTGTAGGAAATTGTTCAGTTTTAATTCTGTAGTTCTATCACAGAACATTGTCTTGATGAGTTTTTGCAAAGGTTTTAGATCTGTTAAGACTTTTTTTTTTATCTTCAGATTTTTCATCAGCCTATTTTAAAAATTGTATATCATCCAATTTAAAAAAATTCTGCTGAAACTTGGATGATTTCCTGAGATCAAATAAAGAATTGATTTCTTTAAGAACTTCTCACCTGTCATGGTATTAAGCTTTTATAACAGCTACTTTATAACACCTGTACAGTCATTTTGGTGTTTTTTTGAAAATAGCTAAAGCTTGAATGGAAGCAAAGTAGTAGATTATTATGAAAATAAGAGGTTTTGGCAGACGACAAGTAAATAATTTGTCATCATTTGTCATCATTTATGTGAGACACAGTCAACTACCAACCCCTTGCTATCAGGAGCTGAGACAGCAGTGCTGCCATGAGTGATTTACCAGTTACTGCCATTAATCAGTTGCTTCCCATATCAAAATCTTCGCCACATCTGATGGCCACAAATCACATGCTGTATGCCTTACAGACATAAAGCAAGAGGGAGAACTAGCTGCATTTCACAGTCAGAAAGTAACTTCTTTCAAGTCTTATTCCAAAATAGTATGAGGTCATGGTATAGACTTGGGTGACAGCAATGATTTGACACCTTCAACCACTCTGTGACTTCACATTAATCACATCTGCTGTTATGAAGGACAGCTGTAAGTAGTTAGACTTTTGTAAAGAATGTGTGGATTAACAGGTTTTCTAGTTGTTTGGTTGGTTTTTGCTGTTTTTTAATAGAGAGGTCTTCTCCCAAGCTGCTAATAAAGGGTATTGCAATGACATCTTCTTTGGCCCAGAATTGGGTGTTACCTTTTTTATGCTTACTCTAGTTAGTATTGACCCTTTTCTTTCCTTCTTAAAATCAGGGTGTTGTTAACATTTAAAATTAAACTGCACTTCTAGATAGTTTAGAAACTAGTATGACATTCTTCAAGGTTGGTTTCTGTCATGTTTTTTTCCATGTACTGCTTACTTCCCAGTGGGGTTTCTTACTGTCTCCATTTGAATGTCATTGTTTTAAATAACTGACTAATGACAGATGCAGAGCCACAAAGCATTACCAGTTTGGTAGCGCTCTCACCCAGATAAAACTCTAGTTGTTGTCCTTATAGTAGTATATGCTTCTAATAACAGTCTTGTTTCTGATGAGATCTGTAATGAGGCAAAAGTCAGTTGGGCAAAAGTCAGTTGAAGAACAGAAGTGTGACCTCTTTCCTATTATTGATTATAACTATAACAGAGAGGGTACAGGCAAAAGTAGTCTTGGAACAGAAAGATTATCCAGAATAAAGCAATGATCAAAAGTCTACATTTCATGTTAAAATTAATCACAGATTTCTGCCCTTTAATTCATCCTGAAGCTCTACTATCTCAGGCTTACTGCCAAGGCATACCATTCAGCTCCTGCAATCCCATCTGCCTTGAGACCATGAGACACTCAGCTTCTCATTCTCACTTTATTACCTGCATTGTATGAAGCATGTTCAACCCACACAGGTTCTGCTGATGTTTGCGTCACAGTGCTCCTTCTATTTACCCTGCAGTGCCAGCTCTCAGAGCCATTCCAAACTTCTGACCCCTGTTCCAGCACATCTCAAAACTTGCTTTTTATCTTCGCACTGCTTTTATCTTCACACACTTGTAATGTCCATTCTCTTCACAGCCATTGCCACTATTTGCCAAGTTTGTCTCTCTTATGCGGGGGTACATGTGTGTTTGATAATAGATGTTTTTGGTATTATTTACGGAAATAGGGCATTATTTACCAAAATAGAATTCTAGATGAGACTGCCTTCAGATAGTTTAACCGCAGCCAAGACCAACTGTCAGGCAGCTGCTTACTCACTCCTGCACTAGTAGGATCAAGAAGAGAATTGGAAGGATAAAAGCTAGAAAACTCATGGGCTGGGAGAAGGATGGCATAATAGAGAAAGCAAAAGTTGTGCACAATAGCAAAGCAAAACAGGGAATGAATGCAGTGCTTCTTATGCCAGGCAGGTGTTCTGCCATCCCCAGGGGAGCAGGGCCCCATCAGACGTGACAGTGACTTGGGAAGACAAACACCATCACTCCAAATGTCCCCCCAGTTCCTCTTTTTACCTCCCACTTCTTGTACTGACCATGATGTCAGATGCTCTGGAAATCCCTTTGGTCAGCTGGGGTCACCTGTCCCAGCTGTGTCTCCTCCCAACCTCCCATGCACTCCCAACTTCATCACTAGCATGGAAGTACAATCGTCTGAAGAGGCCAGGGCTCTGTGTAAGCCCTGCATTATCAACCGTGTGTTCAGCACAAATCCAAAACACAGCCCCATACCAGCTGCTGTGAAGAAAATTAGCTCTAGCCCAGCCTCAACCAGCACAGTAACTTAAAATTTCTCACTGCAAAGTGTGACTGTACACTGCTCTCTTGCTTTGTTCACTTTCCAGTGCCTCAGTTGCACACTGAAGGAAGAAGAATGTTCCTGTAGAAAGCACTAGCACCTTCTTGCATGAAAAATACATAGTGCAAAATAATACGAGAAGTAGCAGGAGTATGTCAGAATAAAGATGTACAATTTTAGTATCTAATTAAACATCCAAGGGATGGGAAGGAGGGGGAAAAGTGTTCTTGATTGTAAAAACAGTTGGCATTTCCTAAGTTTTTTTCCTGTATTGTCTATATTTCTAAAACGTTTTATATACTGAAAAATACTTGAGGGAAAATAAATTGAGCATGGGCTTTGCCAAAAAACCCCAAACCAAAGTAATACCAAAAAAACCATACACAGGCAAATGAGAAATTTGAGAGAATGTGAGTATCATATTGTGTGTTTGTTAGCTGGTGGCTATCAGCGTGAGTAGTGTTTGTAAAGTATTTTCCTCTAAGGAAAAAAATGTGGTTATTCCATATGGATTGGCCTATATATGATTAAAGCCTTTCTATAAATATTTGAATTAAGAGACACCAGATGTTGCACAGAAGCTGCTGCTGCTGCTGCTTTCTGAACGTCATGGTATATTCTTTCAAAACCCACAGGAAGTAGCTGAGGGAAAAAGTGTATTAATTAAGTTCAGAAATAGATTTTCCAGCTATAGGAAAATCTCCAAAGAAAATAGCATATGATCTTCAGAAATGTGAGCTTTCTGTCCCAGGAATCTGGTGGCAGCATGCAGCACTGTCACATGGGGATCAAAATTCAGATTTCAAGTTCTCAGACCTAAACTGGCCTGGAAATAAGCCAGTCTGTGGCCCTTGAAAATGGACCCATCTTTTGACCTGTCCCCTCTGGCTAGTGTTCATAGTTCTATAGACAGTCTTCAGAGACAACATTTTTCCAGTTTTTCTTGACCTGAAAAATAATGTAGTAGCAGAGTCTTGAGGGGAAAGGAAAGTACTAGAATTCCCTGATGCTCTACACTTCAAACTTGAAATATGGCTGACCACAGAGTATATTTTATAAGCTCTAAAACTATGGCAAAAGAATTACAAAATGGGATTTGCTTTCCACTGGTTGAGGAAGAAGATTTATGGCTGGTAAACCGAGTAAGTGTTTCTGCATTTAGAAGCACTGACTCCAGTGTATTTGTAGTGCCTTCTTTTGCTCTGTTTGCTTCAGACCAAAGCGCTGAGAGTGACTCTCCTGCACTAGCAGTTGGTGGGAAGTGTCCCATCTGTCTTTATGTAATTAATAGATAACTGTTTATAGTCAGGTGGTTCTGCTGGAAGAAAATGGACATGCAAACAAGTAACATTCACCACTGAGCAGTCTTACATGGATCACATCAGCTGCTTTAAATTTGAATTGCTGATGTATTGGGTATCATGTGTGTCATGGTGGTTTGACCCCAGCCAGCAGCTAGGCACCCAGCAGCTGCTCAGTCACCCTACCCCTGCAGGATGGGGAGAGCATCCCAAGAGCAGAAGTCAGAACCTTCTATCTTAAGGTAAAGACAGTTCAAGGAGGGACTCAAAGCTGTATGTGCAAGGAAAGAAGAAGAAGGAATTTATTCACTACTTCCCATCAGCAGGCAGATGCTCAGCCACATCCCATAGAGCAGGGCTTCACTTCACTTAATGATTACTTGGGAAGATAAATGTCATAACCGCAAACATCTCCCCACACCGTTTTGTTACTTCAGGATTTTATTGCTAAGCATGACTTGAAAAGGACTTGATGTCCTTTTGATCTCTGTGGATCAGCTGTACCAATGGTGTTTCTTGCCTGTGGTGGGGGCAGAGCAAGAAACAGAGAAGGCTTTGATGCTGTACAAGCACTGCCCAGTAGTAACTAAAACACTAACGTGTTACCAACTCTAAAATGTTTCAGTCACAAATCAAAACACAGCACTATCTTGTCTACTATGAAGCATGTTAACTCCATCCCAGGAGAGACCCAGTACCACTTCTACACCTTGTTATCTACCAGGTAGCACCTGTGGCTTGGGCTCCATCTGCTGTGGTGATTGCTTAGGACAGGAGGGGCAGCATGCTCTGTTGAGTTGATGGCATGAAAATCAGCTCAGGTTGGGTCACAGGGCACGTGTCTGATTCTTTATGAATATCATCATCTGTTGATTCTTGTGGCTTCTGCTGTGATACTTCTGTAGCACAAAGCTGAAATCACAGAAACCATTTGAGCAAGAATCTATTGCAGTACCACTAGGAGGAAGAGAGAAAGGTATGTCTTTGGTATGTCTTTCCAACTCTCTTCCAGAGAATTCCACTGCAGGCTTTAAGAAATCTTCCTGATAAAGGTGTGTTTTACAAATCTGTTGGACCTACTTTTCCTCCTTTCAAAAAAGAAGATAAGAAAGAAAGAAGGAAGAAAACAAATAATCACACAGGAAAAAAAATTGAACAGAAGACAGAGCTGTCTTCAGAAAAATCTTAGATACTGTTCATTTTCTTTTTCAAGCAGAGTGACAACAAGAACCTGAAAATGAGAGCTTTTGCAATGTGATTACCTGTGATTTCCAGTATTGAAAAGAGGAAGTCAGAATAGAAGAAATTCCTTCTTTTATCTTTTTGTTGTTCTTCTTGTTGTTGTTGAATTGAAGCAAAAAGATCATATCTCTGCTTTGAATCAGTTTGCAGAGTTCCAGTATTCTAGCACATCAAATTTAGGATTATTTGTCTTCATGGTCAAGTTAGACCTTGCTTTTCAATGGTTTATGTTTATTCCTTCAATATCTGCTATGTCATTTTGCCAGCTTTTATAGGATCAATACTGTAATTCTTGCAAGCTGTTGCATTCCTTCAAGCAGAATGTCTTCTACCAGTATGATGTTCTTTTTTCAGTGTGTTCATTAATTTTCTTTGCTCTTGTATGAAATAGTTAATGTAAAATCAGTGAATGATGTGTCTGTTATGCTTTAATGAAAACATGAATCATATTATCCCTGTTCAGTACCTGAGAAATATCACATATTTTGCATCTGCTACTCTTCTGTCAATGTTTAAGCAGCCACATTTTAATGCATTGAGAATAACAGTAATACATGAAAAATAAAGTATTTGTTAGTGTCATAAGCTTTCCTCTTGTTCAGTTCCCGGTGAGAATCACATTAGTATGCATGGTAGCATAACTGACTCAGACCTGTGTAAATTGACTGTTCTGTTGACTTCAAGCCTTTGCATTTTTCTTGTGCAGCCAGACTGTACTGCAGCTGAGCGAGCCATGGCAAGACTTGCAACACACCCCACCTTGAAGCCCAGATTTGTTGAACTTAAAGGTATTAAACGTTTCATTGAATTTTCTTTTTTAATCTATAGCTTACTGGTGTGATACCTTGTTCATGTATATTTCTGATGTGAAAAAAAGTAAAAAACCCACAAAAACTAAAATTAGCCTAACTAGCTGCAGTGAACCGAGCCACAAACTTGAAACCATTTATATGGCTTTATATGTGACAGTATACAATGTGAGATTTATTTAATATAAGGTGTTGAACAAGCAGAGCTTATAATGGGAATTCTAAAAATCAAATGGATGTAATGGAGTGTTTCTAACTTAAATAGGAATGTAAATGGATCATTACAACTGGGTTTTCAAAGGCACCTAAAAGGTTGTACAAATTACTTTCTTGATCTTCGCCAAAAACTTCCCTCAGAATCCTTAGAATCTTTCCTAGTTATTTAGGCTTTCCCTTGTTCTCTTGAAACTGGAATTTTTCACCTGAAATTAATGTTTATTGTCATAAAGTTACTTCATTAATAACAGAGCATATCAAATACCCATTTAATTATATATGAACAATTTAATATTAGTTTGCAATTTTACACACAAAGCAGTTGTTCACGCCCTAAGTGAACAAGATTATCAGCTGCACATTATTTGTTGAAAGAGAAGTTCACGGTTTAACCCATATTTCATAGTGTATTTAATTGATAATATTTTCAAGGATTTTCCTTCACTTTTGATTCTGTATTCTAAGATATCTCTTGTCCCATGTGTTTGGTAAATAATGCATAAGGACATTCAAAATATGGTCAATACAACGCATATAAGTTGCAAAACTATTTTGTAATCGTACATCAATCGTACAATATTTTATTAACATTCATCAATTCATGTGTAGCTGCAACAAAATATTTTTCTGCCCCTTGTATAGCTGCTGTTAAAGCTTTTAAGGATGCAAGAAAGAACCCAGACAAAGCCACTTCTATGAAAAAGGATCAGTCAGAAGAACTGCCTAAATCAGCACGACATTCCAATGACAACTTGGATGACCAAGCTTCTAAGCGGCCTCAAAAACAGCAAGGATGTGAACAAAAAACAAAACCAGGCATGAAAGTAGAAACTGACAAGGTGGTTGAAGAGCTCTGTGAGAGTGAATCTGAGCAGAAAACCGTGGAAATGGAGAGAGCATGTGCTCCAGAAGAACCTTCATTTCAGGCAGTAGAAATGCAAACAGTTACTCAAAACAAAACAGGAAAGAGACTTGACTATCAAAAAAGGAAAGAAAATATGAGTATGAACAAATTAAATGCAGTAAAACAAATAATTGATGATAGTGACCAAGAGCATTCCAATGAAAAGGAATACTTTGATGATAGTACTGAAGAGAGGTTTTATAATGAGTCATCAGATTCTGACAGTGACAGCAATGATGATTTCTTCATTGGAAAAGTAAAAAAAAAGAAAAAAGTAGCAGCAGTTAATGATTTTTCTTCAACAAAAGAAAAGGGTAGTGTTCAGAAAAATGTAATGAAAACAGAAAAGAGCACAGTGTCTGGGACAGCACAAGATTTGCTCATGGAAGAGAGAAAGCCACTTGCAAAAGCAAGCAAGCTGGAGTCAGTGTTCTGCAGTTTGTCTACAACCAATCAGAAATCTCAGAACAGGAGGTAATCCTTTTCCCCATGTAATGTTCTCCATTCCTTCCCTCCTTCACAGTAATGGAAGTGGTTGTGGTTTTTAGTAATCCTCATTAACAAAGAGAATTTCAGCCCATTAAACCTCAGAACATTTTCACAGAAACTACTCACTAGTCTTAAGCTTCCTTGACAATACATATACTTTATATTCACAGTAGCAGTGATTTATGCATAGGATTCTTAACTAGATCTACACCCAAATTCAACCACTTCTGAATACTTCTCTTTCTACATTTTTATTAACGTTGGTGGAGCAGTATTGAAGAAGCTTGCATGTTATGTTTGAAGTTACGGCATGAGTGTTTAGGTGATGATGATTCTTTATTCACAGGTGTTTGTAATCTTACAATTTTATTGAAAAATCTTAATTTCTCTTTTTGCTTTTTAGAAATACTAAAGACCAGCCTCTCAAAAATGAAAGAACAGGTATGTGTTACTTAACCTGGTAAAATTAGGAGAGAAAAAACATTTTGAAATTTTGTTGCCTCTGCAGTCTGTTCATGATGGGATGTATTTGTTTCTTTTCAAGTTTGTGGCACGTATTTTAACATTTGTTGTTAAAATAGTCAAACCGTTCAGCTTTCATTTTAATCCGTGGATACCATCTGCTGTTTTCTATTTTCTCATATTAGAAATACTTTACATCAGATTTACACTGGAAAGTGCTTTTCTCTCTGTCAAGCAGTTAGCACTACTTGTGCACAGGTAAATGTACCAGATTATTATATGTTACTAGTACCGTGTAGCTCCTGAAATTGGAATGTTTTATTCCATTTATATTCTGTGGTACCATTTTGGAGTTCTTTGGATTGAGGATATAATTCCAGTCATATTGAATTACATTGTGTAACAGTCATTGGTTTACTGTGAAGAAAAAAGTTTGTCTTCACAAATTTTGAGTGCAGTCAGTATTAATAAATCTTAACTATCTGCAGTCTACTGAGTGGCAATTTACCAGGCTGCAAGATGAAGAAATCTTGCTGTGAATGTTCAGATGGCTGTGTTCCCCATGGCTTGTTATGAAATTTTTGAAAATATCTGCAATCCCAAGGTAGTTCGCATACTTTTATGAAGGTTCCTGATGTAGTTAACGTTTTGTTTTGTATTTGCACAGGTTTTCTTAAAAACGAAACAAAGCTCAAGAAGAAACCATTTGCAAAAGCTTCAGGGGATATTAAATGCAACAATAAGAAACCACCTTTGGAGCAGCCTCTTCATCCTTCATGGGAAGCAAGCAGGAGACGCAGAGAGCAAATGTCTCAAATTACAGCATTCCAGGGGAAAAAGATTAAATTTGATGACTAGACTGTATGTAAATGGAGGTTCAAAAAAAATTTTTTTGCAACTGCTGTTTGAACATTTTTGTTGTACTGTCCATATCCTTTGCAGCCTACAAAATTGCAACTATTATTTACCATCTTAGAATATCAAGATTGTTTCATTCATTCTTTGTGCTGTCTGTTGATTAATGTAATGGCCATTTCGTGCTGGATCATAACTTTCATTATGTAGTGCCACCATTCATGAAATGTACCCTAATGTGAATAAAGGGTTTTTAGGAACATAATTTGTAGGAATAGTACAGATTCTTTGGAGGGAGGTTTGGAAGGGGGTTTTTTGTATGTAAAAAAAATGTACTTTATATGAGAATTTGGTTGTCAGAAGAAAGGTTCTAAATTGTCATATCTCAACTGAGACAAAGTAAAAGTTTCTTAAACTTGAAGAGACTTCCTAAATTCATCAGTGTATCGGGTAGCTGGAAAAGTCAATCCATTTTAAGCATAATATGAGAGAATAAAATATTGTGCTTTTAAATTGGGATCTCTGTCCTCTGATTATACTTCCAATTTGAAGAAATGAAAAGGTGTCTTTAATACTTTGTTCTGGTAAATATGTCTAGATTCTTCAACAGGTGTGTCTTGCACTTTCTGAAAGAATGTGAAAACAGGAAAAAACTTTGTGTGCTAAAAAACATTTGACTTTTAAGTGCCAGTCTGACACTGGAAGTTCATCTGATTAGAATATGACAAAAAAAGTTGATTGAATACTTCTTCAGATGCTTTTCCTACTACCTAATTGAAAGAAATTCTGAACATGTAATGAATCCTTAATAGTGCTGTTTATTTAAATATAGTTACCTTTCATAATCAAATTAATTCATAAACTTGGTAGATGACTGGACTATACTATTCATGTGGCATTTTGAGATGCTTTAAGGATAGAGAGAGCACACGGTGATACATCATGCAACATCCGTCTCTTCAAGCGTCTGGTTTTACAGCTCAGCGACATCTTGCGATACTGTAGCTTATGGTGTTTAATAATCCTTTATCAATTTCCTTTCTTCAGATTTGTCTGCTCTTAAATTCCTGCAAACTTGTAGAATATGTCATCCCTTAAGGTGTAGATGGCCTTCCTACATACTGCAGTCTGAAAATGCCTAGTCTTTTTCTGTGTCTCAGCCAAAGCCGCCAGGTTCCTGGGCTGCATTAGAAAATGGTGCCAGCAATATGAGGATGCTTGCCCTGGACTAAGCACAGATAATGCTACATTATACACGTCCCATCTTGTGTTAAATTCTTGGATACTAAACCTTCAAGTTGGTCTGTTTGGTATTAATACTTCGGCGTGGTTTGCCCCACTTAGTTAGGCTTTCTATATACTGAACAAATGTCAGTATATATAATGCTGTCTTTAATGGTATTGCCTCCCATGATGCCTGATGGATTTTTACTTTTCATATATTTCTTTCATATCCCCCTTTTCATATATGCCTTTATGTAGCCTTAGACATTCTAGGGGCTTTTGGCCCACATTCCTGTAGGTTTCTAGTTTGATAACTAGCTTAGGCGCAGAGACTAAACATCTCCACTTTCCATGAAGCTTAGGCGTCGGGGCCCAAGAACCGAGGTCCTCTCCAGAACACGTTCTGTAAACTAAGAGAGCCCTACCCTGGGGCGAGGTGAGGAGGGGAGCGTGCCCCACGAGGGGGCTTCTCTTCAGCCTCCCACTGGGGAACCTGTGATAGGTATGCTACTAGCCACGATCTGTGATATAATACGGGGAGGGCTGGGGGGCCGGCTGTCGGTTCCGTGCGTCAACCCAGGGGGAGCACTGCTGCAGAAGTGCTTCTACCTCAATAAACCAAGGTAAAATCCCTTTTTCCCCTCTTAATCGTGTGTCTTTCAATTCTAAGCCGAGGTTTCAGGCATCACCCAGAGGAATGAGAAATTCAAACCACCTTTCATTTCAAAGTGGTTTTGTTGCTGTTATTTTCACTGTACCATATGGAACAGTATTGAAGGCCAAAAGCTTCAAAATAAAGCACAGAAATGTGTTTACTGTGGTTTTGTAGGGTTATATTTCACAGAAAAAGCCATGCATTTACCTGCTTTCTACAGACTTCAAGATTTTCAGATGCAAATGTTAATCCTTAAAGCTTTAAATAAAAAAAGTGAATAAATCCTTGATGAATGCCACACCAAACAAAGATTTGGTATGTGACTTCTCTGCTTCCGGTGTAAGGCAAGAGAAATGTCTTTTGGTAGATGTCCTCAGCTGTAACAGTTTTTCATGGACAGTTTACCTTTCTTTTAGCAGATGAGTACCCTTTTTAGGGATCAAAAACTTAAGGATTGCAAATAGTTTGAAAAAAAAAAACCTCAAGACTTTAGGGAGCCAATGTTCTAAAGTGCTTTTTTGCATGTGCTTAAAAGATCTAGGAGAATTGGTTTATCTTGGCATTAGAACAACTTTCTTACTGCATTATTACAGCTGTAATTTGTGGCCACAGAATTCTCCCTGAAGGAAGCCTGACTTATCAAAACATCCCTTTTTCTTTTTCTTCAAAAATATTCTGAGCTCTTACTTTAAAGAAAAGAAAAAAGATAACATCCACTGAACATGAATGAGAGAAGAGAGATTAGGATACTGGCATTACTTCATACTTTAATGTGTTACTGCTACTTTCTGCTGATGCTTAGTGACTCACCTGGATCACAGCCTTAATACATTATACAAACAAGTAGTGGTGGTGGAGACCTGATAATGTCTTTTACGTGTAACTGGGCAATTCATTTATGAACTGATAAACCCAGTGAACTTGCCTGGAGGTTGTTGATAAAGTTTAGAATGTTTTCATTATAAGAATATCACATGTTCAGCATATATGTGATCTTGATTTACATCATATCTGTAGCAGTGTTTAGACAGAGATCTCTCACAAAGTACTAGCAATTTATTTTCATAGCAACACGGGAAGTTATTTCTTTCTGTGATTATTAGATTTTAAAATATTGAGAACCATGCTTTTCAGTTCAGTAGCATATCATAGAAGAAATGTCTTTAGCCAGATACATACTGTCAGATACTCTTAGGCTGCTTCAGGTGCACAATTTTTTCACTTTAGGCTTACCAACAAATCAATCTCAGATTTTTCAGCAACTTTTAAGACATACTTCTAAGTCATCACTAATTTAGATGTTACTGGTTTTGTTTTTTTAATAGCAAACAGGTGTAATATTGATGGTACAATTTTGTAGACTTCCAAACAGGCATAAATATTTCTTTAATCAGTCTTTATGGAATTTTTAGATCAGGAAAATGGGGCTTGAATGAAAATTCAGTTACAGCAATACTTTCTGGAGTGAAAGTGTTGAGCTGCTTTGTGAATGTAGACTGGTGGTAGATAATTTTGTGATACTAGGCAGGTGGTCTAATGTAAAAAAGATATAGCAGAATGGGGGTAGGAGGTACATGGGAACTGGGAGATGCTTTATTTTCAATAGATTTTAATATACTTTCTGCAATTATCATATGCCATTTTTATTGCATTTTTGTATTTGCACAGAAGCTGATCCACTCCAGGTTCTGTGCTCTAGAAATAGCACTTGGAGAAATTCTCAGTTTGAAGCTCTTAGCTCTAGTAAGTACTAGGATAGGAAATTCTTTTTAAATTGAGAAACATTACACAAAGTAGATTATATCTGAAATAACTCTACATTTATTTTATGAATTTTAAAAGATATTACATTGGTTTTGTCTCCATTTACGTGAAGCCAAGAGTGCTAATTACTTGATATTTGAGTGTTTGACAACTCCTTATTGGAGCAAGTCTCCAAGCTTTTAAACTGTTCTCTTCTGTAGTAGTCCCTCAGTGAAGGGACAAGAGATGCTTCACAACTCAGACTGTTTCATCAGTTTAGCATACAGACTGGAGAGGCAGCAGGACACTGGCTTGTACTCAGAGGATGTAAATAACAGGATAAAATGTGTTTGGAATAACTGCATGCTTAATCTGTTAGTCAGTTTTCTAGAGAACATAGACTTCCTACCATGTACTGCTCAATGTTCTTTCTGTGAAAGCATCATTTTTGGAGCAGAAATTCTGAAGGTGCTTTTTAAGTCCCTGTTTTTACTGAGAGGTATGGTAAGGAAATCATGTGTCCAGATGAACCATATGCCTCCTCCTGTTAAGCCTTGACATGGTAATCCTTTGTGTAGTATGGGGGGTAATCTATCATGCCCTTGAATTTTTTATTTCTTGTTTCTCCCTTTTTGTGACATCTTTTCTGAGATCACGTCAGCAAGACAGAATTTTCTTCATTTTCATGTAGACATAAGAACCTTAACTGAAGCCTTCTCACTGAGAGATGGATCTGGCCTGTGCAGTAAGTGTAATACTTCAACAAGTAGAACGCTTGAAACAGTTTATTCAAGTCATTTTCACATAAACTTGCAACCATAATACGGGCAGGTAACACAAGAATATGAAAGTGCAGTGAAGAATACAAAGCTAGTGCCTGAATATTATAAATTAGAGCTCTTGAAATAAAGATGCAAAGTTACTGAAATTAAGACTCTCTGAAGAAAAGTGAAGGAAATAATGAAAAGTCTTCAAGAAAGTTGCAGAAACAAGTGGCATTTCACTGTATCTGTAGCATTTAGTTGCATAATAAAAACCTCCCAATTACATACTCTTTGGTTTTAATTCAAGTTAAAAATCTTTCAGCACCTTTTAAGATTTGGAGAAAATGAAAATGCCTTTTTGGCATAAATGTGAGACACAGGATAAACCACCTTTCAATGTCTCATTTATGAAAACCACCCTGCTGGTTTTGAATGAGCACACTGCAAACAATGCATGAATGACAATAGGAAGATACATTTGATATGTGCATTCATTCTGGAGCAGAAAAAAAAATGAATAGACTTTTCCTAACACAAAAACATCACCTATACAAGTATTTTGGTTCCATTGGTGACCAGTCTGTCATTTTTGTTACACTTTTGTCTAGAAATACACAAATACCAAATGTATTTCAGGATTAAAAAAAATATATAACAAACCCTTCCTCTAATGAGCCTGACATACATTATGTTCCTTATGTGCAATTCTGAAGTAAAGATTTGACATGTGGGAGGTTATTGTTTCACATGCATTTATACATTCTGGCTTTTCAGAAGAAATTTGAAACTGTAAGACAGCAAATTCATAGTGGAAATCCCACAAAATTTAAATCTGGTTTTGCTCCCACTGAGGCCAGTGTCAATACGCTTTTCAAAGATAAGGGAATAAGCCCAATGTCTGGTAAAATGGAATCCAAATATAATTTGCTGTAAAAATAAAAGCTTTTACCAAAACAGTTTTTTAAAATGCACATAATCCCAAAAACATATTCCAGTATGCAAAAGTAAGATGTCAAATTTGCAGAGCCAAGATACTGAAAATATTGGTTGGCGCTCCCCTAGTTAGAACTACTTCTACACATGCTATATAATAAACTCTTCTACTGCGTTGTGATTTACTATAGTTAGACAGGGTTAAAGTCACATTCCTTCATTTTTTTTAATCCTAAAATCCCTTGTTTTTCTGTTCATGTCTTAGGCAATTTTTGTGCTATTGTACATCAATGTCATGTTGCTTAACACACATTTCAAAACAAATACAATATTTTGCTACGGAAAAAAAAAAGCTACATTTTCGTAGCTCCAGTATCCCCAATATTCAAAGTTACAGCATTCAACACCTTTCCAAACGAGGCCATTCCCACCTGTCCCACCTACACAGATGCTCAAGGCCCTCTGGCTCCTTGCTGACTTCAGTGGAGTTCTGCTAGTTGGGGCACAGGCGTGTGAGCAGGTGAGTGTATCATGAGCGAGGGGTACCCCGCTTCCTGCGGCTGCTCCGTCCCCAGCTTGTGCTCTCATATCCCACATTCAGCATCAGGCATAATGAGGTACGAGCACACCACCTCTTCCTAGGAAGCAGCCCATGCCCACAGCCTGGCTTCCATTCAGTAGCTTTTGTGTCCATTGCCCAAGCTGCTCCCAGGACTTTGACCCCAATTTTGACCTAATTCTATATAGAAAGGTGAATGCGTTTGCATCCCTTAACGCCTCTTAAACGTAAGAACTCTTTGGGCTGAGATTTCAGAAGCCTAGACTTTAAACAGGCCCTCGTTTTTGCAAACAAATAACAAATGGTTTTCTTATAAATCTAGTTTCCAAATTTTGCTTCTGTTCATTGCCCATACTGGTTATGGATTGCTAAAATGGATCTCGCAGCAAACAGAAAGGGACCTGACGGTATAAATTATATTATTCCATACCCTCTCCCACTGGTGGGTAGTAATCACCAGGTTGTTGGTTCTCAGGTTCTTTTTAAGTTCTGATTGTGCAAATTTGTAACTAAGTTATGATTAAGGTGGAAATAAATAAATGTACTAAAGAACAGTTGATCCATGAAGGATATTATGATAATTCACCAAACTTCCAAAATAAATCCGTAGGGTGCTAATGCATAAAATATTTCCAAACACTGCCTGAAGTATTCTCAATAGTGATAATAAAACCTCTCCATACTCCTCAGATTTGTCATTTTGAACTATATTGAACAGCACATTTTTTCCTTTTTTTTAAAATTAATTGATATTCCAATATTCATTAGGTGTTTTGAACTGCTGATCAAATTAATGAACACCAATCAGTATTTCTAGGTCCCATTGCTCCAAAAGTAGATTCTTCATTTTACATGATCAGAAATCTTCTGAAAAGAAAAGCCAGATCCCCTTGTGATATGTCATTTCACAGTTTAAAACAAAAATCACAGCTACTGTAGCTTACAGCAGAGTGCACTGCAAAAGCAAAATAATTTGGGGATGGGAGGAGGAGTAGTACACCCAGCACCAGTTAAGCAGTTCAGCAAAAACATTAATTTGGGCTGGCAGTTTTTCCCCTTAACAATGTTGCATTTGGTTCCTGAACAGCCTTAAGTAGGATGTTAAATACACTGACTTCTGCTCTTCCTCTCTATATCGTATATTTTCCACTTCGTTATTTTGAATACTGAGATATACATTTTAAAGTCAACTACAGTACTTAAGGGGGAAGCAGGTAGTAGGTTTTCTTCACACTAAAAATACTTCGTAAGAGATTCTGACCTACTTCTGTTTGTGGTGCCACCTGAGTTAATTGCCTGTATTATTTTGATGGTTAACCTGTTCAAGTTGGATGTTTTTCACCGATGACCACAGCAGGGACTCTTCATCATCTCCAAGAGCCCCTTTCTTGACAGGTATTTTTTATCCACATTAAGTTTGCGGTAGGTTTTTTTAAAAGTCCCACCTTGAAGAATTTCTTGAACATATAAAGGTGGGTAAGCTTTTTAATTAATTTTCACAGATGAAAGGTGTATTTCAAAACCCCATCTGTTTTTCACATAAGAAAATGGAAAAACTTCTAATGTATTAAAAATGTAAACATAACTTTTCTTGCAGGGGTATAACTGATATATATAATATATATGTATTTCTCTGCTATATGTTAATATTCTTGAAAACTGAACATACTTCTCTCTTTCATATCAATGTGTCCTAGCAAGAAATTTTAATAGTACTGTATCATTACTCTTAATCTGTTTTTCATTATGGTCTTTTCTGAGATAGCTGACATTAGTACTTTCTCTTGAGTTTTATTTAATTCATTTTGCATACTTTTTTTTCTAGGTTTTAAAATACATTCAACTCATTCACCAGTAATATTCCCACTGAAGTCTATTATCACGTAAACTCCAAATTTGAAGGAGCTAAGAAATGGTCCCATGTTTTCGTGAATGAGTTAGAGTATCAAAATTTAAAATATCTAGTATCAAAATTTAAAATATCTCTACACGAAGCACCAGTTTCACACATTTCAATAGCAATACAAGTAATGCCAATTTAGATTCTTAAAATCCAGTTCAGTTTTGGTTGAGAAGCAGCAGAAATGCTTCAAAGTCACATAAGGTGTGTGGGTGTATCTGTGTATGTTCTGTAGTTTTGTTTCTATAGTGTTTGCATCCTAGTGAAGTTTGTATAATGATACTTCAGTTCAAAGCATCTGGCACCATCTCATCCATTTCTTGCGTTTTTCTCAGTATCTGTTGAAAGAGGAGAAATAATTTTATGCAGGTGTGCAGGCACACACAGAAAGAGCAACAGCTGAATACCCACTTGTCAGCTTGAAAGCACAGGTCAGCCAGCAGTAACAGACATTTTGTTACCTAGCCCTGCATGAATATGTACCTGAGAGAGATATAAAATGTACATATATGAAGTAATATATACATGTTTATGTTTATGGGTGCTAGCCTGGAGAAGAGGAGGCTGAGGGGAGATCTCATCACCCTCTACGAATCCCAGAGAGGAGGCTGTGGTGAGGTGTGAGTTGGTCTCTTCTCCCACATAACCAGGGAGACAGGATGAGAGGAAATGGCCTCAAGGGGTGGTTTAGATGGGGTATCAGGGGAAACTTTCTCATATAAAGGGTTGTAAAGCATTAGAGCAGAATACCCAGGGAAGTGGCGAGGTCGCTATCCCTGGAAGTGTTCAGAAGTTGTATGAATATGGCACTTGAGAATATGGTTTAATGGTGAGCGTGGTGGTGATCTGAGGTTGATGGCTGGACTTCATGATCTAAAACATCTTTTCCAACCTTAACTGTTCTATTAGTCTGTGTACTCAGTAACATTTTCAGAGGTAAGATGGGGAGATTAGAAGTTAGAAGCGAGAAATGTAAGTTTGGCTCATTTAACTACTGATTTCCTCAAGTAAAGTGAGAAATTGATATTTTACAGGCTAATTAAGCAAGTCACATTAATTTAGTCTATTTGTTTCACTGATACTGTTATAAAAGACTACACTGGTCATCTGTTTTCATTGACTGCTCCGGAATTTGTTTCATATGAACCTCTATACAATGTTAATACTCCTTATACAGTACAAATGAAGTCTCTTGATAAACATTTCATATGAGCAACTAACACAGTGTTCTGAGAACTGCTTACCTCTGTGTTACAGAAGACTGCTTTCTCTCTGTGTGTTTCACAGATACTAAGGTACAGTAGATCTACCATGAGGACATTTATTAAATGAATTTGCCTTTTTGGAGGAAAAAATGTAAAAAAGGCATAATTTTGGCATTGTTTAAACTTCTAAAGAGCAAAACTGTAAATGGCAGATATGTGAAAGAACTGTTTCAGGGAGAGTGGCTGCTGTGTAAGCAGCAGCAGCAAAGTAACATACATGTGTGGGATTTTGCAGAATGTCTTAAAGAGCACTGTAGCTGCTCAGTTGTGTGTGGGTGCTGAAAAAGGATACTGAATGATCCTAGGAAGGTCCTAATGCAAGTACAAAGAAGGTGTGTGAGCCAGAGGCTGTTATCTGGCAGACCAGACAGGAGCAGCAGTTTTGGAAAGCGTTGCATCTTCCAACGGCAGAAGTGTGAGAGCAAAATTCCCACAGATTTTAGAATTCCCAAAACCCACAAAACTAAATCCTAACAGTGGGGCACAGTGGCAGAAAAACCACCAGCGGGGAGGCACTTACGGTGAAATTGTGCAGCCAGAGGCGTAGGCATGGTGGCCCGTGTAGCGGATGTCGCAGCGGACTATGTTGTTGGAGTAGTCGGATTCAGGCACCAGGTAGCTGGGGTTCACACTCACCTGGAGGGGAGAAAGCACAGTGCTGTCTGCTGCCCTGTTTCAGCTGGTAACTTCCATGCCAAAGGATGTATACAAATGATTTGCTTCTTTAAATAGAAAAAAAAAAAAAAAAAACCCAAAAAAAAACACTCCCAAAAAACCCCACGCCTCCCCATTCCCAGTACGCTTACCTTCAGGATGTAATTTCCAGGTTTTACATCAGTAATATCAATCCACTGGCAATCTATGTCAGCATTGTAAGTGTCGTAGCAGCCAGGGCTCAGACCCTTAAGAATGATGGATGTGAAAAAACATTAATCTTTAGAAACATTGACATTCTAGACATTAGGGACACTCAGACTGAAGTTCACGTAACTATCACCGTTCACTTAAAAAATTAACTTAGAAAATGAATCTTATTTTTAGTTGGCATTTATTTGTGTGTCTAAACTAGAACCCCTAAGTCTGATGTACCACTTTTATAGACTGCCCTTTATTACTACTGGATAAAAAACACCTATAATATTGACAGTTGTTCATCTGTGAGGTATCTGTATTTTCTTATAATCACTTGTTACAGTGCTCCTTTATGTAAAAACTGTTGATGATATTAATTCCTGCTCTTCACATGAGATCAAAATACAATAAAAATTGACCAAAGACTGGAGGTAAGTATCTGTAAACATCTACTGAATGTCTTCTGAGGTGACGAGTACAGACAGTCTTGATCACCATGTTGGAACCTCTCTCTACCCTTAGGAAGGATGCAACTTTTTGCTATGGATGTACTCTGCCCAAGTGCTATCTTTGAATAGTAGTGTTAAGGGCCATTATCACATTGAGCTTTGCATGGAAATGGTGTCTCTTCAGGCAAATAGTGATACAAGAATCTTAGGGGGCTGAAAATGTAGCCTTTATTACCAGATGTATCTTTCTGAAAAATTCTTTGTTGTTAGGAACACTAGTAAGAATCCCCACATATGAATGTATTTATTGGTGGTTCAAATCTAGTGTCTTTAGCTGTGGCCAATACAGATTGCTCTAGGCAGAGCTGATCTGTTCTGGCAACACACAGAGTGCAGAAAACCCAAGTCCTCCAGGAATTCCCTCTTGACCCAGCTGGTGATCAGCTCAGACTCTTGCATGTTTGTGCCAAGTCTGAGGCTGGAGGAAAGTTTTACAGTCCAATTACAAACCCCTGAAATATGGGCTTCCAGTGGAAATGCTGACACAGCCATGATTCTAGTGACACAAATACTCCAGCTGTAAAATATGTATGTTGCTTAGTTAGATGTCATAGTCTACAGAAGTAGAAAAGGTATTTATAAAACCTCTTCAAAGCTTCTATGTATTGCAGATCATTCATTACAGTTAAAATTCAAATGTGGACACGTCAGCCAGTGAAACATAGCTGTCATTTCTCTGTGACACAATAACTACCTTCTAGATTAAAAGCTGCAGAATAAGGGATACAGGTTTATGTGTATGTACAGCCACACTGAGTTAAACCACAGATCCATCAAAGCTCAGTGTCATGTCTCTGACAGTGGTCAGCAGCAGATGCTTAACGAGAAAAGAACATAAGGAATGGGATGTGTGACATCTGGCAAATTCCCTCCGCCAGGCATTTAACTGTATTTAAGGCACAGAGTACCATCAGACTTTTGTGTTTAATACCATCTGTTACTTTGTCTAAATTCTTCTTGAGCCCATGGAGACTTTTGATCTCTGCAACATCTAATGGCAAGGAATGTGTCCAAAGAGAGCTCCTCTGTGCTCTAAAGCTGTTGCCTGACAGTTCTTCAGCTCATATACTGTCAGAAGCATCAACTATTGTCAGTAAATATCAAAAATTTCCTCTTTCAATCCACGGCCAGTCAAGTTTGGTCTTACTTCTGGTTTCCCAAATGGAATAGTCTATGAAATCTCTTAGCCATACTACACTGCTGATCAACCTTGTTCTGTTGGGGTTGGCTGATTAGGATTTTTTTAAGCTTTTCTTCAGCAGTGGTGAAAGGTGGTGATGCAATATTCAAGGTAGGAGTCTTGCATGGATTTTTCTATCATAATGGTATGTTCCATTTTCCATGTTCTCCTCATAAGCTCTGGCACCTGGCTTTACATTTGTATGTGGCCCATCATAACATCCACACAGCTGCCATTCTCTTTTTACAGCCTCCTGCTGTACAGGCACAGAACAACTCTCTCAGATTTCTGTGCCAGACTGCCAGCCAGCAGCTGCAGGTGTTGGTGGAATCCAGAACCTTACAGCTTCAGACTCCGCCAGGGAGAAAATACCATCTGTGAACTCTGGCACCAGCCAAGGATGTCCGTTTGTGAGGATGAACATTGGGAATAGCTTCTTTATGGGCTGCTTTGAGTGCCCCTTAGCAAACCTGACCAGTCCTACTGCCACGAGACCTTGTGGTGTGTTTTAATATAGTTCAGTTACCAGTGGTGCTACACTAGTGAGTGTCACTGCCCTTTAATAAGAAACCCACAGTTAACACATGGGTGAATTATCACCCTCCAGGCTAGTATCCTGGTCTCTATAATGGGGAATTCCAGAAGCTATTTAGGGCATCAGCTAATTTAGGGCATCAGGTGATTGGCAGAAAAGTTATCCAAATACAAACTAGGGAGGGGAAAGACACTTGGGAGAGGAACAGCTCCAAAGCAGCTCCTACCTGTGTGTGTGCTGTACAAGCGTACCGCCTGTAATATCCATAATCACAGGAAGTATCTTCAAGGCAGAAACTTGCTTTGTGTCCCTCAGCAACTTTTCTATGTGAGCTTGCATCCAACAAGTCATAGTGGCTGAATTCATCCATGCTGTGATAATGTCTGTTAAACCAGAGATGCATTATTAGAGATTAATCAGGTCTTATCAATAACATTTTCATATATTCCTATTTGATCTACATCCTGTTAAATCTGGACAGATTTTATTTACTACCCAAAACTTGTGTGTTAGTGTACTATCCTACCACTGAACACTCAATTATTTTCATTACTCTAATTTTTAAGTACCACATGTCATCCTATAAATAAATAATAGCTTTTAAGTTGATACAGGAAAGATTCCATACCAGCACTGCTCTTCCAAAATTTTGTTTCACCTCTTTCCCAATAACAATAGCAAGTATTAATTAGTTCATATTTGAATTCAACATCTTGTAAGTGTCTTTAACCAGAGTTCTGCCAGGAATGCTTACCCTACAAACTCCAAATTCCATGGAAGTTTGCTACTTGCTAGCAAAAGCAAAAGCAATTTGGTTTCACATTTCCATGGCCCTCAGACAATGTAACACATTCGTAACATTGGTGAAGACAAAATCTGCATAAAGAAATCAGCTTCTGTGTACTGGCAATGCAGATTTCATTCATATCAACTACTTTTACTGTCTATACTAAATGCTGTCTCTATTTCAGAAGTGTGTATGCTTTTCATTTGGGCAAAGTGATGCATTTTTCTTGCTTTCACATAAAGTGACTTCTAGCTCCTACTGTGGTGTTTTAACACCTCAGATTCTTATAATTTCACCCTTTCCAAATGTGTGGGAAAATAAGCTTGTCTCTTCTACCTGCACTATATGTTTGCAGCATTTAGCTGCCATTACTTTTGCGCACTTTCAGCTCAAGAGGTATATGAAAAAGGCCTAATTAAACAAAATTCAAATGTATTGGTAAAACAAAGCAGCACAGGAGCCTCACAAGCAGGCACATCCAGAACACTAAAACTGGCCCACAGGTTGATGACGATGACTAACACTGAGGTCTGATGGCTAGCCAAAGTAACTGGCAGTTAGAGTTTGTTTCCAAATGAGTTTGCTTCACTGTTATGGAAATGATCACGAGAGATGCTTTTTTTTGCAGGCAACGTATTTTCTGTCCAAGAACTGAATCAACATCAGAGACACTTTGCATCTGGACAGTGATAGCTGGGCTATCGTGGCAAAGTTAGAAACTGTTCTTCTACAAATGGAAAGCTTCAACTGCTCTCCACCCCTTTCATCCATTTATCAAGTTTGTGAGCACGAGGGATGGGGGATTTTTGTGATTTGTGGAGATTTTTTTCAGGGATAGCGGTTAACTAAAGCATTTGTGGAGGCTTTTCTGTCAGGTTTGATTTAGTTTTAACTTTTTGATGCATGCAAGATTTATAAACTGATAATATGAGTCTTTTTTGAAAGAATTTGTTCTAATGATACTGATTTTTCATTCAATACCTAAAGCTTCTGAACCTAGAGAGAAATATTCCATTGGCTCAGAGGCCTTCAGATCAAACCCACATTGCATACCATTTTTGTAAAAGATTAACTTATCAGTTATGTACTTGTAGCAGCAGAGTTGTATTTTAAGTAAGGTGGAAGTAAGTATTTTGAGTAATTCAGTATTTTATAACTGATCCTGCTGAGAAGTAGCAAAAATTGGAAGAAACCTGCAAACTCCTGCATATGAGTTTTCTGAAAAGGTACAAGTTTGCAGTGTTACCTGCTCTTGAAATGTTAAAAATGTTCTACTACATTTCCCTTGCTGTGTTTCCAGCAAATATACTATTTCTAGAGCAATGCTGCTATGTCAAATCATCTATATATAGAATATTACTGGGAATGGGATCAGTCAACTCAGTAGCTTTCCTTTTTCAAATTAATCAGATCATTCCTTGTGAAGAACTAGCTCATTAAATTCAGCTCAAGAAGTATGGGTCACTGTTTAAAATGATTATTTTAGGGAATTGTTACTGTAGGGAATATGCTAGTAAATGTACATTTTAGGGTTCCTGTTTATTTTAACATGGTTGGGACTTTTATTTACTGATTACATTTAAATGTAAGTGGACCATATGTAAAATGAAAGGAGAAAGTGCTACTGTCAAATCTCATTTCAGACTTGTAATAAAATAATTTACAGATTGTAAGAGTTTCATACTTTATGGATAAGCTTTGTATCCATCTTTGTTTCACGTGTCTGTGCAAACAGTAACTATCACTACATACAAAGAGTAATTACCACAACATAAAATTAATCAAATAGTAAAAGGCTGAAGTTTCCCCATGGTTTCTCTCTACTTCACTTTAGTTTTAGAAAGTGACAGGCCTTGTAACAACTTGTTAGTGAAAAGCATAATTAGAAGATGCCATACTGAGCACTTCACTCACTGGTGACAGCTGTGCCACTCCCATGAATAACGGGGTCTGCTGGGCAGAAAATCCGATGTGCCTTGATTTTTCACTCTTTGGGGGAATCTCAGGAGCACCCGGTTGTCATAGTCTCTAACATCTGCTCGATAAGCCGAACTGCAATGATGCAAATCAAAGAAAACAAAGGAAAAAGCCATAAGTATATGCAAGGAATACTTTGAAAAAATGTTTTATATTGTCTCAGAAATAACAGATAGCAGAGATCTTTTCAGGCCCCATAAGCCTCATGCATTGGAGATTCACACAGGAATTCCATATGGTGTGGAAATGCCTGCTGTCAGACCAAGACCTGAGTAACATTCAGACCTGGTTTTAATTTTATAAACGGAAGTTTGACCACTGACTGACTCCCTCTATGAAGATCACTGCTAAACTGTAAAATTAGTCTGGTACCAAACCCCATAATTTTATTAGTTGCTGTTCACCAAAATAACTCCCTGTGTATGCAAGATCACACAACAGATGTTTGATTCTGTTGTAAAAGAAACCCTAACGTGTATATGAATCAGGCTGTGTTTTCCTATTCTACACGGCTATTATCTACGCTCTTTTAAATACTGGAATATTTTAATCAACTAATAGCCAGCAAGAACACTTCAATGAGTCTTCACTGTGAAGCTAGCAAAAAAAACAAAAAAAAAAACAAAAAAAAAAAACCCCCAAAAAAAAAAAAAAAAAAAAAAAAAAAAAAAAAAAAAAAAAAAACAAAAAAAAAACAAAAACATATTTTTTNCACAAAGAACTGCTATATCATATTTCTTTTTTCTGCAAGTGAAGAGCAAGCATGACCCTGAAACTATCTGACATAAATTAATGATGCTGGTAAATAAATAGATCTGTTTTGCATGATAAGGTATCAAACAAGTTAAAATGGTTAAAAACAGCCATGTAGATTTCTTTCCAAATAAAACAGGAAAAATGCCTCTTTGCCAACTGGACAAGACCTAACTTCATAACAAAGCTGTTATTTCAACCCCTTAAGAGACTCTGAAACACTTTTCACAGGGATTTTAGTTTTAGGAGACATTAAAAGGCATAGGCCCAGAAACAATTAGCTTATTATAACCTTAACAGTAAATTGTGCTAGTTAAGAATAGGGTTTTTGTTGTTTGGCTTTGGGGTTTTTTTATTAATGAAGTAACATATGATCTTGTGGGAGTAGAGGAGGGAGATGAAAATCAACCGAATGAAGTGGTTTTCTAGGTGCCTCCATTTCACAAAATTCAGAAATGTTCAAGTGAGCCTGGCAATAGAAACATGTAATATAACTTTCCACAGCACATAGGTTTTTCAGGAGGTCTGCAGCTTCTCCCTCTAATATGGCAGGATAGCTTTCTGATGTGCATACTCTACCATCTGCCACAAACTTGGAAGAAGGTTGCAGTGGGCTGTGTTACCTTGAGCCCTCCAGCCTCACCGTCCTCCACTCTTCACCACGTTCACAGGTGGAAACAGGAGCACAGCAGCCCACAGCAAACGGGCAAAATACTGGGACGATGCCTACCTTGCCAAGCAGTTCTCCTCGGCAGCACATCTCAAGTTATACATGGACATCCTCTGGACATATGTGGACGCCTGGATGTAATAGGGATCCGGGACTAAGTCAGGGAGACCTGCAGTTCATCAAACCAACCACATAACAGTAAGATCAACCCAGGACACGTTTGCAAATATTTGGCTACCATCCCAGTCTTTAGGAGCCGTCGTTTTGCTACGGACCCCTGCTCTCCGTTAACCTCGCATTCCCCTTT
>WEZZ01006303.1:39619-57943 GCA_013400585.1 Chloropsis cyanopogon
CAGTAGTGCTCAATATCTTCATTAATGACACAGGCAGTGGGATTGAAGGGATCCTGAAATAGTTTCCTGTCTGGCATAGTGTTCTTTGCTGGAGAGAAGGGGTGCAACATGCACTTCCAGCCCAGAAAGCCAACGAGATCCTGGGCAATTCTGCTCCTCAGCTCTGTTGTCCTCAGATCCCACTAGGAGTACTGTGTCCAGTTCTGGGTCCTTAGCACAAGAAAGACATGGACCTGTTGGAGCAGGTCCAGAGAGGGAGACAAAAATGATCAGAGGGCTGGAGGACTTGCTTTTGAATACAGGCTGAGAAAGTTGGGGTTGTTCAGCCCAGAGGACAGAAGGCTCCAGGGAGACGATCTAGCAGTGTTTCAGTCTGTAGAGGTGGCTTGTGATGAGGATGGGGGGAGGCTTCTTCCTGAAGCCTGTACTGACAGAACAAGGAGGAACATTTTTAAACTGAAAGCAGGTAGATATAGGTTAGATACAAGAAAGAAATTTTTTTACAATGCTGGTGGTAAGACATGGAAAGAGGCTGCCCAGAGAGGCTGTGGATGCCCCATTGCTGGAAGCATTCAAGCCAGATTGGATGGGCTTGGAGCAACCTGGTCTAGTGAAGGTGTCCCGGCCATATCAGGGCAGTTGAAACTCGATGATCTTTGAAAGTGCCCTCCAATCCAAACTATTATATGAGTCTGTGAAAATAGACATATTTCCAATCCTGAAACAAACCAGCACACATTCAACAGAAGAGACATGCCAGTTTGCCTACAGTGAGGGTCTGGACTGGTGAGAATTTCTTGGCTTCTGAGCATTTCTTTGTCTAGGCATAACTAATTAAACTATTTCAGGAAGATTGAAATAAGTATTATCTAATTGAATAAGTCTTGGGAAAAACTGACTTTATTTATTTACCTTCCTTTTAAGATAAAGTCAACACTAAACCTATTGAGAAATTGTTTGTTGTTCAGATTCTCATCCTATCAAGTACAGGATCTTGGTTCTGTTATCTTTCCTTCTTGCTGCTCTTGTTTTTTTCCAATTGTTATGTCCCTTTCCCCCCAGGGCAGGAACCAAGGCTTCCTATGTGTCAGCTCAGTGATGCTCACAGTAGGGCAGTGAGTCTGACTATTACTTTTGGCCTCTGCTGCAATATGAAGAGCAGTCCTGAATACAGAATGCTGCATTGAACAAATGCGACATTTAGAACATGTGAAATCCCTCATGCAGCTGTGTGTGTTATTGAACAGAGTTGACACTCAGCAATCCTGACTCAAATAAAACACCCATGGTGGTTTTCCCTTTGGTCTAAATTTCATCATAATATTTTGTCTTACATACCAATATTATGAACTCTTTTACTATTCTCCTTTATAGTAGATCCTTTTTGAAATACATTCCTAATCTAATCCCTATTTTCATCCACACATAATTATCAGATTTAGCTTTAGATATTCTCAGTGATTGGGGAAATTCTTTGAAGTAAAACATTAAGTCACGCAGTTAGATTGAAAGGAATGTTTATAAAAATATGTTGAAGGTATATCAGGGCAATGACTTATTTGCTTTACCAACTAAGAGTAGAAGAGAAGTGTATACTTAGAAAGAATTTGTTTGATTTTAAAGAGCTGAAGTAAACTTGAAGTTTAACATTTTCTTTTTTCCTCACAGTGAACAGACTCAAGCAGCTCCTAATTGAAGACCATTCTTTGAGGGCAAGCTCAGAATCTGTATGGTAGGCCAAGCTGATTTCACTAGGTTTATTCTGAGTTGAAGTCTCACATAGTAAGTGGTTTAAACTGCTCTTATGTTTGTCATTTCAAAGCATTCAAGATTATATCAATATTCAGTGTCACATAGTCAAACAAATTTCTGCGAGAAGAGGTGTGTTATTCAAAACTGTGTACATTCAGCTGTGCACTGTAGTGGCAGAGGTGGCTGCTGCCTTTGACTGGGAAAGCAAAGCCCCTTCTCCATCTCTCCAGCTGACTCCTGTTGTCTCCCTGTGCTACATCTGGGTGCTGGGATAGCAGCAGGCCAGGCACTGGGCTGGGGCTGCTGATGGGGCCATGGAAGGACAGGCAACAGGCTGCAGGAGTGCAAGACAACACTTGGGGGCTGTGGGAGTGCAAGAAAACAGCCTTGACTCTGGTGCAACACTGACTTCTCTGCGGCACTGAAAGCACTGGGGAGAAGCTGTGGTTTCACACAGTGGCTAGGTTTGTGTGAGTTACCTGTGTGGTGACATGTGGTGACATGATGTGAGGACATGAGATGGGGAAAACCAGGAACAATTAAACCCCTCCCCTACCTATCCTCTGCAATAAATCTACAGTTAAACCCACCATGCTATTTCTTTTGGTCTGGTTTTACCATGGTAATTTCTTTCTGTACTTGCTCTTGTTTAACAAAACTTTGTCTATGCATCTGTATATATAGCATTGTATCTAGGTACAAGTACAATTTCCTGTCATAGCTTGAACAAAATCAAATTCTTGGATCTAGGTAGACCATCAAAATATCCCACATAAAATCCTAACCTTCAGGAGATTTTATACTTCTGATCACCTCCATCCTTTGTTATGGGGAACTCAGGAGGGTGGCAGCTGTTCTGCAGCATGGGGTGTCCTAGCAGTCATAGTAGACAGACTACATCTTCCCGCACAATAGTGTGAAAGGGCTTTACGGAGGTGTACCTGCTCCAAGGTTTTCTGCTTTTTCAAGTGGAAGTTTCTGTTCCTGCTCCAGCAAAGTCAATGTTGGGTAAGCCAGAAAGAGGTTTTCCAAAGAGTTACGAGAAATCAATAACAAAAAAATCTTGACTTGGTGGCATTGTTTTATTCACTATCATGGACCTCTTAAGGAACAAAGAGCAGAAACTACAGAAACTGCTATAGGATTGCTGTAGGAATCATATCAGCAGAAGAGAACAGGCAGAAAGACAGAACCTGATTAAGCATTGGCAGGTTTAAGAAGCAAAGATACTGCTTGAGGAGAATGAATGTCTGGTTCCAGAAGCAGATGTTTCCCCCACAGACACGAAAGGAATATAGTATGTCTGGATTCCCTTTAAAAGTTTTGTGGATAACACTGAGTTCTAGTGAAAAACTGTCATGTAAATTAATTGAGTTACACCAGCGTGAGACTTCGCAGCTGAGAATAGAACATTTAGCATGTTTTTATGTGTCTTGTGATGGACTTTTAAAATAATGAAAATTGCTCCAGGTATTGTATTTTCCACCTATTTCACAGAATAATGAAATCATAGAATATGCTTAGTTGGAAGGGATGCACAAAGATCATCAAGTGCAACTTCTGGCCCTGCACAGGACACCCCAAGAGTCACACTATGTGCTGAAGAGCATTGTCCAAAGACTTCATGAACTCTCTCAGGCTGGTGCTGTGCACACTTCCCTGGGGAGCCTGTTCCAGTGCCTAGCCACCCTCTGGGTGAAGAACTTTTCCTGATATCCAACCTAAACCTCCCCGACACAAATTCAGGCCATTCCCTCAGGTCCTGTCACTGTCACCACAGAGGAGAGATCAGTGTCTGCCCTCCTCTTCCCCTCACAAGGAAGTTGTAACTGCAGTGAGGTCTCCCCTCAGTCTCCTCCAGGCTGAACAGACCAAGGGACCTCAGCCACTCCTCACACGGCTCCCCCTCAAGACCCTTCAGCATCCCCGTGGTCCTCCTTTGGGCACTGTATAATAGCTCAATGTCTTTCCTATATTGTGGTGCCCAAAACTATTTATTGTAGATCCGGCTTTGGATTTTGCTTTTCTTTAAAACTATAATGGTTAATAACACAATTCTGGTGTAAAACTTTGGTTAATTTAAGTTTGAATGTATAGGAAGTCGAACCAGAGCACAATCTAAAAGTGTATTTCTCAAACTACTACTTGCACTTCCATCATTAATGCACTCTCTTTGCAGGTTAGTATTTGTCAAAGACGGAAAACCAGCAAGAAGAAACTTTGTTTTGCATCATGTCATGAAAGATTCAAAAGCATGTTACAGAAAGCTCTCCCATGACTGATCTTTGCACAACACTAAGGAAAAGCATGTTAACTCTGTTGAAGTAATGTAAATGAGCAGTGTTGAACAGACAGAAAATGAAATATTCTTTTATAGAAACCCCTGGGGAAATCTGTAAGTAAGATTATATGTGTCAGAATTTGGATTTACAAAATTTTAAAGCCAAGAAGGACCTGTACAGTCTGATCTTCTACATAACACAGGCATTGGAATTTCACCCAGTAATTTCTGCATAAAGATCATAATTATCTGAGCTAAGATATCTTTTTTAGAAAGACAGTCTTGGATTAAAGAGGTCAAATGATAGAGAGCACACCACATCCCAAAGTCAGCTGATGCAATACTTTTTCCCCTTCCCTACAAAACAAAACAAACTATGCCTTGTTTACAATTTGAATTGAACACCTTCACTGGAGTTGTCATTCAGGACAGCACCTGTCTAAGAAAACATCTGTCAACACAAGCATGAATAAAAATGTTTTAAGCATGAAAAGTGTTGACTAGAGAATTAAGACAAAGAAAACAAAGTTTTGTTTACTGTTCTTGTTTCCTCATTTTTATAAGGTCCCTCACTTTTCTCTCCTGACTGCTTGCTTCATGAGGGAAGATCAGACTTTTGCTGAAGAGCTGCAGCAGCTTTGAAACACTTTCTAAAATGACCCCTGCCATTATCTGGTCTTCGGTGTGACTGTGCAGGTTAAATGTGAGAAAACAATATCCTGGAGAAACACGAATTCAACTCATCTGAACCCATAAAAAACTAAGCACTGAGGGTAAACCGTAAAAAGCGGTGGGCAGTTTCTCACTGCAGTAAACCACTAGACTATTAGGTATGCAGGCAATATGTGTTTGTTTGCTCCCGTGGATACTAAAAGTATTCTGAATTCCTCAGGACTTTAAATATTATGTTATAAAGTATTAAACCAATACCTTTAGGACAAAACCAGAATCCAACACATGCCACCTAAATTACTAAGGCTGAAAAATAAAAAATCAGGACTTGAGCTTCAGAAGAATATTTTTTTGGTGGAACTTATTTCCACTTCAGCTATAAAAAGCCTCCAGTTTAAACCCCTGCACTTGTTTATACCTGAGAATAATGATGTACCTTATTCATTTGCTTTTGGAGAGGGTTATTTTTGTTTCTGCTGAAGCTACTTCATTTTTTTTTCTTCTTCTTTTTTTTTTTTTTTTATTACAGCATCTTTGAAGTTAACAGTTACCCTGTCTTCTTAAGCTAAGAAAATTACATGCCTCAATCCAGCAGGACAATTTATTGTTGTTTATGTCTGCAGTGGACTTAACAGCAACACATAGAGCAAGAAAGCATTTTTTTTTTTTCTGGGGAAACCAAACAAATGCTGTCCTCCTTTTGTTAATGAACACATAGATTTTTCAGAGTTCACCAAAAGTTAAACTTCCTGAAAGTGACTAAAATGAGCTAAATAGGTTTCTTAAAAAGAATATGTGCTGGGAAAGAAGCAACTCAAGAGTGCATTCATGTGAAGACTGTTGTGAAAGCAATTTCTTAGAACAGATTTTTTTCAATGGGTTTTCCACTTCTAAATGCTGATTGTTGGGGTGGGTTTTTTTTTTTTTGTTGTTTTCTAATGCAAATTTCTGTGGCATTAATTCTGGGAATTTTTCCAGTTAAACACATTCTTCCATTTAGCGCAAGAGGAAATTCTCAGCAGCAATTCTGAACTGAACTGAACTGTTTTTTATTTTAGCAAGATGGATGAGGAAACCTTTGGTATTTTTTTTTAGAGACCCTTAGACTTATTATGTGCAATGTGGTAACATTTAACCCCAGAACTGCAGCTTCTTCAGGGGCAGTGATGGCACAAATACATATTTATCCCTTGATAAAAAATAAAAAAATGGCATACCATTCAGTAACTTGGGCCTTTCTAGCTATCAGCAATATTCTGCGTGCTCATTGCCCTCTCCTGGTTTCCTCTGGTAAGTTTTCAGGTTTAATATATCCAAAATGGGTTTCCTAAGAACATTAAGCACGCCTTGGACAGATTTTTTGCCTTTGCCATTTGAAGGTATCACTTGTGAACACATTTTTCAGGTAGTACAAACAACTCCTCCCATCAGGGTGCAGACACCAGGCTAAGAGGCTTCACTGCAGTCACTCCTGAGAGCTCTTTGCTTCCTGTGCTGCTGCAGCACCTGTCTGCAACACCTACTTTGGGGCATGCAGGCAATTCTTGAAATTTTTTTTTAAGAAAAGCTTTTGGTAACATCCTGCCTTAAATACTTGCAACAAAAGGAAGCTGTTGTGAGATAACAGCTCATTACAGGTAGAGATACCTCAGAGGGCAGAGGCGTATGTTTCTTCAAGAAGCATATGAAGCACAGCATCATAAAACTTGCTCAGGTCAGTGCCCAGGCTGGTTCTGAGTATCTCCAGGGATGAAGACCCCACTTGATTTCTGGGCCTCTTCAAGTGTTTCAGAACCCTTGCAGTAGATAATTTTTCTTAATATTAAGTTTCCTAAGTTTTAATTTGATGAGGGTCTTCCTTAGAATAGGACCTTTCATTTCATAGAGGAGACAACTGATGTTTTCAGAGGAACAATACAAATTAGAAGTCATGACTGGTGCAGACAAGGGGAATAGGGAGAATGTTTTAGTACGAAAAAATATGACCATTGCCAAGTTTATACTAAAATGTAATTCTTTTACACTAGCATATAATTACCTTGTGAACTTCCTACTTCTGAGTAATGTAGAGGGCACAACGCTGTCTTATTTCCATACACATTTCTTTTGTGCGTGTGTGTGTATGTTATGCATGCAAGTGTGCGTGCATAAAATGTAAATACAATCAGTACATTTAACTTAGAAAGTTATTCTCATACCTGTTCCTGTGAAATGAGAATGCTGAAGTAGTAGGAGAGACTTTGAAGGCCCACACCTGAGGGAAGACTCTCCCAGGCATGGAAGTGTGACAGTGAGCAAACCAGGTGTCTTCAAGGCCAGCATCATTAGGGTCACATCAGTAGTAAGCCTAGGGGTGTAACTGAGACATAGTAGTGAACCATCCCAGATTTTCCTCCTTTGGATGGATTCCTGCTTTGAATGGCAAGACCCTGTGCTTTATAATACAAAATCAGCATTTTTAATTTATTAAATGCCCAGTCATTTGCTCTGTTAGAAAACTTGCATGAACATCTACAATTATTTAAGCAAAGTTTTGCATCTCACAAATTTGTACAATCTCACAAACTTGCAGATGCAATGTTGTTGTGAAAGTCAAAATATTGGGACATTCCTGAAATTTCACTTTTCCTTTAGCTATGTTATGTATTAATCTACATTTGAAGATAATTCCATTCAGATCCCAAATTGTCCAGGAGGTATGTTGGTGGTTTCAAGACCTCCCACGAGTAAGAAAAGTCTTTAACTTCTGATGGGATGAGACTTTAAACTGACTGTTTAGACTAAAGAATTTGTCTAAAATAACTTCATAGTGCTCCCAAAATAATCTGTCTGCCAGATTTAACAGACACTCTGGTAGGTTTTAGTGGAAATGTCCACATCCTGGAATCTGGCTTTTACATAACATGGTAACACTAACAGGGATTAGAACTTCTGGTTGGTCTACAGCTAAAATATACAGTGTCTATTAGCATACTATCCACAAGGCATCATATCCTCTGTCGTTCTAGGTAGATCCATAGACAGAGTATTAAAGAGGTTGTATCATGTGCCACGTCCAGGGAGTGGTTATCTAAGGCACATCAGCGTCTTTGGGTTCCAGGTGAGAGAGCCTTGTGGTTTAAATTGAAAATAAAGAGCTATTCCAGCAGTGGTTACATGTAGATTATTTGTTATGTGACTACATACTTCAGACCAATCCAAATCCATGACAAACTATGTGACTCTTAAGGAAATCTAATGCACAAAAATTTTTAGAAAGGTATGTCTTCCTTGGTCTTTCCTTTAGTAAATCTTCAGGAGTACACCCAGCACCAGATCCAGAGCCTTCTCAAACACCTCTGGGGAGGGAAAATCCACCACCTCCCTGGGCAACTTATTCCAATATCTGACCACCCTAACAGGGAAAAGATTTTTTCTAATATCTAATCTGAATCTCCTGCGTCTCAGTTTAAGGACACTTCTACTTATCCTCTCACAGCAGGCACTGTATAGGAGACTGACCCCCACTTCAATCCCAACCTCCTGCCAGGAGGCACAGCCACTTACCATCTCCTCCCAGATCGTGCAGGCTTCACTGATCTCCCCATCACCAATTTCCAGCTCAGGGAGATGGATATCTTGAGGACAACTGGTTTTGATATTAAAGACTGAGGCAAAGAAGGCATTAAGCAGCTTTGCCTTTTCCTCATGCCGTGCCACTGCAGTACTCTCTGCTATCAACAGATGATGGAGACTGTCCTCGAGCGTCCTTTTGCTGCTAATGTGTTTATAGAAACTTTTTAGTTATCTTTAACAATAGCTGCCAAATCAAATTCTAGTTGAGTTTTGGCCCATCTTCTCCTTATATGACTTCAGGACGTCCTTATAGTTCTCCCAGGCTACCTGACCCACCTCACAGACATGGTAGAGTCTCTTTTTCCGCTAAGTGCTAGCCTAACTTCTCTGTTTAACCAGGCCAGTCTTATCCCCCCGACAACTTGTCTTTTCACACGTTTGGACAGCCTGCTCCTGAGATTTTAACAGTTTCTTTGAAAGCACAACCAGCCTTTCTGGACTTCTTCATCCTCCAGGACTGATTTTTGCTACTCTCCAGATAGCTCCAGGGCCACATGTGTGTGTAAGACCAACTAATTTAATTTCTCAAATAGTAGCACCAAATTAATATTCAGGCAGAGATTTTCAACATAATTTTAAAATACATTTTAAACAGAATTTTGCACTCTTGGCTCATTTCTAAGATTTATTTAACTAAGATCAGGAAGCCCACTAGAGACTGAAGAGTGCAAATACTTTTCTGTTAAAAGGTGTTTTAAATGTATTTAAGAAACCATAAACGCAAAGCAATTTTAAAGAGAGCTGAAGATTAGCTAAAACAATGCAAGAGAATAGTTGAGAACCAATAACTTAAATGTAGTCCAGAATGTATGGTCAGCTCTCTCCAACTCTATAGAATTATACTGCTGGAAAGTACTGCACTATATGGTGATAACAGCCTTCTTTTGAGTCACTGCTAACTAACCTTGTTGTCCAGCACAAAGGTAGGAAGTGCTGTGTTGTTCAAAGTACAGCATGTTACATGAGTTGAGGGGAGAATTAAGGTTTAAACAACTTGCAACCATTATATGCCAAGAAGCGTTCAAGAAAAAAAGGATGTTAGCCTTGGCATAAAAGCCAAGTGTTAATGTGAATGGGTAACTACACCCACATAAATTCCCCTTTTTACTTGCATCGTACTCATTGATGCAAAAACTATTTATAACTTATTTTCCCATCAAAATAACATGTATATAATAATAAATTACTTATCATGTATAAGCAGACAAAGAGAATTTTGCAAGGCTGATATGATAGTAGTATTTATATTTCACTTAGTCTTCACCTAAATTATTCAATTCAAATTAATAAATTAGCGGAATAGTGTGTTTAACACTCAATTATGTCTTGAAATGTCCCCAGTCCAAATTAAATTCAAGAACTTTTATAGAGTTGAAACCAGACAAAACTCTATATAAAGCTTTAATTATACCTGTCAATGGTACTAAGATTTTTCTGGAGCTGCTGTCAATCTGATGGTCTGTCATTTCCCATCAAGATGATTCCATGCTCCTGGCTCAATGATTCTATGCTCCTGGCTCAAAATACAAATTTGCTCTCAACTGTTCATCTTTTGGGGGGCATAATGCATTGCATATTTTATGTTTTTCCATCACTTCTTTTTCCTGTGGCTACTCTTCACAATAACACACTCCAAGTGTGCATCTCAGTTAAGCCATTCGATCAGCCTCTATCAACTTTGTCCCAGCTAAATGGATATGATTCTTCCATTTTTTTGTACTACTGTGATTCCCACAATCTGACAATGAAGGGTGCCACAGCTGGTGGCTCTGCCATTCCAGACTTTTAGTCAGTACAAACCATTTCCAAAATACAAACAAAAGTTTACTAAACTTTACTAACTAAAATACTAACTAAAGTTTACTTTAGTTGACTGCCTAATTTAACAGGAAGAGAACATAATTCCCAAATATCACTGCAATTTAGAATCAAAGTAAAGCTGAACTATTATTTGTGAAGCAAAACACACTGTTTCAGCTTGATGTAAAGGATGAGTTGCTAAATCTACAAGGATGAGACACTGAAATTCTCCAGCAAGCAATGTGAAGCAAGAAATGCTGGAGCACACAGTCTTGCACATAGCTGTCATTCTTAACCTCATTTTAGGACAGGACATGATGCTGTATGTGTATTTCCTTGAACAAGGGAAAAACAGGTAAAGCAGACAAAAACAGGAAAACCATAAAAAATGAAATACTCGGTTTTTATTAAAGCAGGTGTCACTTTACGTCTAGAGAAAGCAAATAAATCATAGAGTTTCCCTGGCCTACTCCTAGGGGAGAACGGATAGGTTATGGCCCAGACAAGAGGTCCATGTGGTGGGTGAGGGACTGCCTGAATGCACCAAGGGGGTGTTGGCAAATTGTTCCTTTTAAAACCAGAAGCCTGGCACGAATGGGGTCCCCGAGGGATCAGTTCTGGGCCCAATGCTCTGTTTAATAGCTCTGTAAGTCACAGAGAAAATGGCACCAGCTATAACCTGAAAAAGTTTGCTGATGATTATAAACTGAGTGGGGATGTAGACACTTTGGAAGAAAGAGCCACCCCTCAGGAACCACAGAATCATAGAACATGCTGAGTTGGAAGGGACCCATCAGGACCATTGAAGTCTAATTCCAGGGCCCGCATGGGACACCCCAACAGCCACACCATGTGTCTGAGAGCATTGTCCACATGTTTCTTGATCTCTGTCAGGCTGGTTACCACTTCCCTGGGGAGCCTGTTCCAGTATCCAGCCACTCTTTGGGTGAAGAATCTAAACATCCCCTAGCCCAACTTCAGGCTGTTCCCTCAGGTCCTGTCATTGATCACCACAGAGACCAGATCAGCGCCTGCCCCTCTGCTTCCCCTCACATGGAAGTTGTAACTGCAGTGAGGTCTCCCCTCAGTCTCCGCTCCTCCAGGCTGAACAGACCAAGTGACCTCAGCCACTCCTCACACGGCTTCCCCTCCAGGTCCTTCACCAACTTCATTACTCTCCTTTGGACACTCTCTAACAGCTCAATGTCTTTTTTGTGTTGTGATACCCAAAACTGCCCCCAGCATTCCAGATCTGCACAGGCTGGAAGAATGGGGTAACAAGAATCTTACGTAGTTCAATAGAGACAAGTGTAAGGTTTGGCACCTGGAAAAACATAATCCATGAGTGCAGCAGGGGCTGGGATCTACCCAGCTAAGGAGCTGCTCTGTGGAAAGGGACCCGGGTGTCCTTGGACAACAAGCCCAGTGAACAGTCCAGCTACGGCAGACAAAGCCAGAGGGATGCCAGGCTGCATCAACAAGGGCACCACCAGCAGAGACAGAGGAGTCATTGTCTCACTCTACTCAGCACTTGTCAGGCTACACCTGGAACACTGTGTTCAGTTTTGGCCCCTGCCACTCAAAAGACATGAAGAGAGTCCAGAGAAGGGACACAAAGAACCAAGAAGCCTGCCAGATGGGAAAAGACTTAGGGAAGACCTAATCAGTGTGTTCCAGCACTTAAATGCTGGCTACAAAGAAAATTGAGACTCCCTTTCCACAAGGAGTCGCATGGAAAAGATGAGGTGCAATCAGTACAAGTTACTCCTGGGGATATTCTGTTTAGACAGTAGAGGAAAGTTTTCCACAATAAGAGGAATAAGCCATTGGATTATTCTCCCCAGTAATGTAATGAATTCCCCAACATGATTTGGGAATTTGGCTGAACATGGTGCTGGGTAATCTTGTCGACACCGTGCTTTTGCCAGGAAAGTTGGGCCAGTTGATCCTCAAGCTCCCTTTCCAATCTTCTATGACCATTCTACATAATAGACAGTAATTCAGTTGCTAAGTAAAACTACTACTTAGCAATTTAATTATTTGTATATATATTATTTCTATGCTATGGTTTCAGTAAGAGTTGAAGGCACAAAAAAAATCTGACCTAAGGAATCATCACTGTAACAAAGAAATATAGAAGAAATTTATTTTTAAAATAAATTTTTAAATAAAGCAATTATTTTGATTGCAAGCATTCTGGCAAAACAGACAAATAGCAACTCTAATGCTATGAAATTTAAAAGGTTGACAGCCATATAAATTGTCTTGTCCTACTCAAGAAGAATCCATAGCAGCATCCTCTCAATGCTTAGTCAATCTGTCCCTGTCCTGACCTGCAGATGCTCTATAAAACAGAATTAAAACAGGTTGCGCTTGATCCACTGCATGTCTCCTTTGTGCCAGTAAGTCCTAAAAACGGGAGAGGCTTTATTTTATATATATATTGAGTGACCCCATACAAATCATGGGTCAGCAGGAAACCATCAGACAAGTTTCTTTAGGACAGTACCATTCTCGAAACATATTGTCTACACATATCCTCTTTTTCTCTTTCAAAAATATCTTTTTCTCATTTCCTCCTGTTGGTATTTTTTGCTCTTCTCCTGTTTTGAGAAATACTGAGTTCTGAAAAGGCAAGAAAAAAGAAGACTAATAAAAATAAATATCTCCTAGAATCAAGCACATGAGAACTGGAAAACTCTTTCTCTGAAAACATTAAAGTGCTTCAATAAGGCAATTAAATGTGAAAGCATTTCCTTGTTTACTTCATCATACTTCAGGATCCAGTGCAGCCACAATGTGTTCAGATTGAATATGTAATTTTTAACTTCCATAAGTTTCCCAATTGCAGATTTTTCTGTTTTCTCACCCATATGATACAGTGCATTTTACTGGACATAATTTGTGTAAAGCTCAGGCTGTTTAGTGTTACAGGACTGATACAGGAAGGATTAGTGACACTAAGAGTTCAGAACTTGTTTTAAAATATGCGGTTTCTGTAGTCGCCTTCAGAATTCCTTTCTTTAAAGTATTTCTTATAGGTGTAATGTTAAACAGACACCAATTTTTCTGTAATGTGTTGTAGCAGCTTGGATCAAATACACTTTAACCACCACTGTCCTCAAAAGATTGCTTTTTTCAGCCAAGATCTGACACCACAAATCACTTTCCATTCCTAAAATGCGGTTATTACTCCATTAATACTTTTTATTTTAACTCTATGTTCCTCCCGGCTTTGGTACTCCAGCAGAGAAATGAAGGGGTCTTGTATGATACAGATTTACTGGCTAAGTTACAGACAGGTGAACATTCTTTAAGCCTAGCTCAGTCTGCCCCTACGCATGGTTTTTGGTTTGTTTTCGGTTTTGATTTTGGGGTTTTTTTTTGCCACAGATAACTGCATCTATGGCTTTTTGAAATGCCTCATAATGTCTGGAGTGTACATGTTTTTAAGTTCCCCTTCTTCATGTTCAAGTTCTTTCTCTTCATACTCTCACTGCTTGTCTTCCTTTTATCATCCCTCTCTTATTTTACATAAGCACACAGACAGATAACTGGCTGACAACATTTGTTCAGGTGATTAAATTGCTGCAGGTACAGTATTTCCTTTCTGTTTAATCTTCCCACCTGGTTCAACCTATGAGTTTTTTCATAATGTTTTCTGGAAGCTGAGAGAGGGATGTAGAGAAATGAAATTTGCTGGAAAAAAAAGAATGCAAAGAGTATCTTTGCAAATCTTCAACACTAATACCATGTTTCAGTCACAAATTTTTGTCACTTTGCCTTGCATAATGTCTCAGCACAGAGTGATATGACAAAACAAGTATTATGACAGGCACTTCTTTGTACAGTTAGGAAATACAGTTAGGACATACAGTTAGGAAATATTGGCACTGTGTCCAACCAGGGTTTGGGAACAGTCTCTGCAAGAGGAGATCAGGGGTTGCCCCATGGTGGCCATAGCTGCTCAAGCCAGCTCCAATGGATCCACCACAGGACACGGCTGAGCTGCTGGTGTGTCTGGGAACACTTATTTTAAAAAGGGCAAAATGAGAAGGGGAGAACAAAAATAATTAGAAGCAGCACAGGGGAAAACCAAGGTCAGACAAGAAGGAGATCCTCCACAGCAGAGCGAAAATTCCCTGAAGACCATGGAAAACCAATGTTGGAACAGGTTTATCCTGATGAATTGGAGTCCATGAAGAGTACCCACGCAGGAGCATGGGAACAGTGTGAGGAGGAAGGACCACGTGGGTGGGAGTTTGACTGCTGTGTATTTACTGCAGTCCCTGCTGTACAACTTGGGGTGGGGTAGAGGAGTCAGGAGTGAAGGAGTCAGTGTGAGTCTTGGAATGGAGGGTAGGAGAGTTGTTCCACTGACTGTTTTTGTATATCGCCATCTGAATCTATTTTAATTGAAAATAAAAGAAATTTATTTTCCCCAAGTATGTTTTCCCCATGACAGCAACTGGTAAGCAATTGTCAATCTTTATCTTGACCAATAAACTTTCTCCCATTCTGCTGGAGAAGGGTGGTGAGCATCTGGGTGGGAGTTTGGCTGCTAGCCAGAGCTAACCTACCACAATGCATTACTGTGTTATGGTGGCATGCAAAGGTCACAGTTGTCATTAGACAAGGAATGACCCTTGACTGTAAAGATTATGCAGGAAGACCACCCTGGAGCAAGACCCAGAATTTCTGTGCCACAAGCTTATGAATCAGCTACACAGTCACCAGTTTCTCTGATGCTCTAAAACACATGTCACTGGGGGAAAATGAAACGTTGACATAAAGAAAACACACACATGCTTAACTGGTACCTCATATAACAAGTAGTCACTGATGTACATTGCTGCTTTCAAAAAACTGGACTCCATGGACTTTCTGTGGTGAGACACTCTAGTCAGGATAATTCTGGCAGCTATGAGAACTCAGTTTAAAAACCAATACAGGAAGAATCCCTTTTCTTAAAATTTTCTCTAGTCAATAGCAGAATACCACAAGAAAATTTGACTCAACTGAAATCATGATAATGGAAGACAAGGTTGGATTTAAAGAATATTTCAGGGTTATGCAGTAACTCAAAACTCCTCTGTACTGTCAATTAATTTTTAGCTATCTTTATGTCCTTTAAAAAAGGGGGGGAAAAAGCACCAGAGATGCTGAAACTTACCTATAAATAGTGGCATTCTTCCCATGCCCACCCTACCACTCAGCTTGTCCTCAGGAACAGGCTTTCCTTTCCTTAACATCAAATGGAATTCAATGCAGCTTTAACAGAATTTCTCAAAGCACCAAAGAAAGAAGAATGGCTCATACTGGGTTTGTTTCCTTGGATTTAATGTTTTTAATTAAAAGAAAACAAAACGCAAAAGTTTATGCTTAAAGCTTCATTCTAAGCATATTCAGGTGCATGCCCTAAACAGCTGGGGATGAAAACAGTTATATCTTGGGGGCACTGAGTGGGCAGCTTGTGTTGCTACTTGTTTGGGAATAGTTTTGCACTTAGGAAATCTGTCCATCAGCTTTGGTAATGATCTATGTTTAATCTGCCGAAAAAGAAAACAAGCTCAGATATCTTATGCTTCTCATCTTTACGGCAGGGGTATCAGCATGAGAAGTTTATTTTCTTTTTTCAGTCAGTATTTATTGTTCCAGAGATATCCTTGCTGCATACTATTGCCGCGTAATGCCCTATTTTCATGTGAGGTTGCAAGTTCATTATACTGGGATGTTTTTCTTAACTTTCACTGTGATAGTAAAAACACCTACACCTCAGCTTAAACATGGAAATCTTTATTTGTCTGAGTAGTGGCAAGAAGTTTTGCTCTATTATTTCACAATATAGAAGTTAAAAAATGCACAATGAAATATATGTAAAATCGTTTTGTTTATCCAGCTGGACCAGGCCTTTGTTAGAAATTGTTTGAAGTGGATGGATACTGATGTAATTTTGGAAAATGCATTAAACAGGGAAAAAATGTTTTTCTTTTATTATAAGTCAATACCAGGAGGGAAGGAAATACAGTAAAATTTGCCGCAAGCACTCTCTCAGGGGAACAACAAAAATTGACTGCTTAATGGACATGGCCCTTTAATAAATTCAGACAAGAATTTATTGAATTATTTAGGGATATGCAGAGGGTGTTTGTAGACAAAGAAGTCTGATAAAGTTTGTATTTCATGTAGATTTATATGTAATTTTATTAAGGATAATCTTTAGTCATAAAAGAAGTCTTTCTCTTAATAATCAACAGTTTGATTTAGTAATTCTTCGTAACAAAAAAAAATCTTGAATAGAGTAATGTACTGAAATATGTGGTTTCCCATCTGATTAGTTACTGTTTTCTAAATGTTTGTTATTGAACTTTCAGTACTTTTCCCTTGAGTACTCTTTTCCCAGTGAGACTGCTTGAAGGGACTACAAGGGTCTCAGCTTGTACTTTGAATAGACAAGTGTTTTCCAAAACAGGAAAATATTTTATTAAGCAATGATGAGGTCAGACATGAAAGGACAGTGGCTTCTGACTGACTGGCTTTATGTGGTTGAGGAAATCTGAACCCTATTTTTGATGAGAAGATGAAGTGATAACCTACACAAAACTTTTCCTTGAGGATTGTTGCCAGGAACTCTCATGCTGCACTCTGTAGGACAATTGACTCAAAGATATGGAGAATAATCACTATTTTGGTCCTTCTATAACGTGGAATTTGTTTGTATTGTTGACACTCTCTGTAGTGTCACTGTATAGCCAGGAACCCCTATGATGCCTGGGAAGATTACGCTTCCAGAGAACTTCATCAAAGGGACATCAGATTTCACAGATCTGGTCAGGCAGACCATTGCACAGGAGGTTACTCCTTATTGACAGCCATTTAATATTTTATTAATGGCATCATATCACCACCATTCACAAGTTTCAAGCGAGAAACAGGTCCCTGCATACCCTGGGCACAGCAGAGAAAAGACATGCCCTTTCAAGTTCATAGTTTGGGTGTGACTAAAGACAAAAGGTACAAGTGGAGAACTCTTGTCAGAGAGAGATGTTGCTCTTAAAACCCCACCTATCCGAGTGTGTGAGAATCACTGCTTTTACTGAAAAGTTAAATAACTTCTGATCCCAGGACTCTGCTGAATCTGGCCTGATGGCTCAGTGTATGTCTGCAAAACGCTGAAGCAAAAGCAAGAAAGAAATGATTGCCTTTGGTCTAATTTATGCCCAGTGAATCTGGGACTACTCTCATACCTCCCTTAGCGGCCAGCATGGAGTGTTTATCCAGCTTGCTTTTCAGAAAACAAGTAAGAAGAGCTCAGCACTGATATTCTGCTATCCCACAATTTCAAACTATGGATGGAGCTCGTCACACTGAGATAACAAAAATGGCACTATCTAGAGCAAGAAGTTATTTTCAAATTCTTGCCTCCAGCAAGGAGTTGCCCTTTGTAAAAGCAATGATGATAGGCTTTGTGCAGCTTATTCTATAGGGAGATCATGGGCTCAACATTTAATAAATGCAATGCTTAATTGTGAGGCTTAGACAGCTGCTTTTCATCAGAGGGTACATGAAAGGAGGAAAAAGGCAGACATTTAACAAGATTTGATTGGGAACGGGGGAGGTAGGAGATAGCAAGTGGCAGGGAGTTACAGTTCAGTGTTGCTATAGACACTAATGCAGCATGTTTGTTACACTGTTTTTGATTTCAAGCAAGTTTTCATTCCACTATTCTGTTTACCACCATGCAGTTATAGGATTACATATAGGGAAGCCAGACTGTGAAAAGTCAGAAATCAACTGTGCAAACACTATGAAAACTGGACGTAATACAAAACTGAAATAACATGAGAAAGGAAATCTGAACAAACAGCATGAAACCCATAGTGCCATTCATTAAGTGCCTCCAGTGGAGTGCAACAGTTTGCCTTATGCAGGGTATAGCCCCTGATTTCTAACTTGGTAATTTGCCTTTAAGGATCAGATAAACAAAAATGTCAATGACCTTGGCAATATGACCTGAGTGTCTTAGTTTCACTAGGATGAACTGTTCTTGGAAAAAATTCTCCCCTGTCTGAGTCACAACCAGGTTTTTCCTTCTGGAGTAGGAATGTGTGCTGTTCTTCCCCCTGCTCCCTTCCCAGCAAGCAACGCAGGCAAATTCCAGCTCACTAGTCTGGCATTTCAATTTCTGTAGGGTCTTCTCATGT